>JABJVR010005549.1:0-13405 GCA_025773905.1 Chitala chitala | reverse complement strand
TGCTCAAGGCTTGTGTTAACCCCCCCCCCCCCCATACACACACACACACACACACACACACACACACACAATTTGTGCAGAAAGAAAACATTTTGCAGAAATACATCTTGTTGAAATTTCTTCCTGTTGCATTAAAAATTATAACAGTTTTTTATCATTAATAATCTGAGGCATTTTTTCAGCTTCAATAAACTTCAAGTTAAAACGTTTTTAAGTTAAAAACAGAAACAATATCAGAGCTAGTGTTTTATTTTTCCACTTTTTTTTTACAGTGATGTTACGTACAATGATGTGGCCATTGCTGTTGAGTTGTAGTATGTCTGATTTATGAATTAGTAAAATTTAACAGCACCAAAAAAATTAACATATCGACACCCAATCAGACGGTCATACATGCTAAATGGACAGTTTTTCCATGCAGTAACCATGGAAACTTTAACAGACACCTGACTGGATAGAGGAAGAGACACATACTCTTCAGTTCCAAAGTGGTTTGCCCTTTTAAGTAGATGGAAGATGCAGAACCTTCCAATCAGCGTTTTGCCTACGCAGTTTAAAGCACACTAAATCTGTGACATTACTTACCTGCCTCTGAATGCAATGAATGCAGATGTGAGTGTGTTCAAGGCCTTGGATTAATCAGGCAGAGACAAGAGTTCATACAAGGATGTATCTTAACTAGGCAGAGATGGGAATGTGTTCAAAGGTGCCTTATGTTAACCAGGCGAGGTCCAAAGCATGTGCCAAGCTTTGCATTAACCAGGAGAAGACAAGACTGTGAAACAAAGTTTAATCCACTCTGGCTAATTATCTGTTTGGTGTATTATGATGGGCACTTCTCAGGCGATTCAGCTACTTATACTATTGACAAAACCATCAGGGCTGGCCTGTTTGCGCTGTGCTGTTGGTAAGTAACTGTACCAATTACAGAACCATCCGGATGGCAGCATTTTGCTGCAGGTAATAACTCCCATGTCCACACCCTGGACAAGGAGCCCAATCTCACAGTAGCGTTCATGCACAGCCAACCAAATTCTGTAACCATGGCAACCAGACACACAACATTCCAGTCTCCGCAACTACTCTTGGATCCATCCTGGAATCTGTGGCGTTGTTTTTAATATCTGACTTAATAGTGTGTCACACGTCAGTTGGCGAGAAGGGGGAAAAAAAAACATTGATGCAGTGCCACTCATGTTGTGGCTCTGCTGTCGGTGGTGGTGGGGGGAGGGGCGATTCTAGGAGCCACGGGCAAGCCGGCTCAGGTTTGCCACCGCGATTCCCTGGGACACGAGGCTGCCAGAGAGCCGGGAGACGAGGGAGCACCTGGAGCTGTTTGTACCACTTTAGTCCTCGTCCATGCTGGTTGACACGGCAGGCACTTTGAGCCCAGATACGTTTCCCTTTTCATTCGTTCTTTCTCGTTTTTCTTTCCCTTTTCTTACGCTTCTCCTTTCTTTCTCCCCTGACATGCTCTAGCCCCCACGTATTTAATAGGCTTTTGTGCATCTGCCAGAAGTCGCTCTCTTCCTCCCACTGGCACTTAGATTAATCAATAGTCCCAGCACTGCGCTACCATTAGCATGGCAAAGGAAATTAGAGGGAAGAAAGGGTTATTCAGCTGTCTATCCTGATGTCTAGCTCATGAAAATCTAGCCTGCTGACCCTCCTCTCCTCCAGCCCTCCTGTTTGGCAAACGTACATATGCATGTTCGAGCGCGCGCACACACACACACACACACACACACACACACACACACACACACACAAGTACACAAACACTGCCTCAGTGCTGTCCCAGACACAAGCAGACACACGCTTTGCACACGTGGAGTCAGCAATCTGACAGTCTTCATCTCATCATCTTCATCAAATAGTAAAAATTCTTGTGTCAGTCCAACATTGCTTCTTCTGGTGCCATGTTTGTTCTTATCTTTAGCACACAGTGTGTCTGAAAGCCCATGAGTTAAGTGAGTAGAACACAGGGGAAATGGTTGGCATTTGCTGGTTTCAGATTTTAAAAAAAGGTGGTTAGGGGATTTTTGAAGGGTGCACTTCCATGTGGAAGCGCATCAAGGGTTGGGAATAATGTTCATGACATCCAAACGACCGAATCGAGGTGGGAACTAGTGCCATCTCACGTGACAATGTGTTTTAGAAAGTACTGCTTCACCACAAGTGACCCTGAGACAAATAGTCACCATGTTTGGTGGAAGCTGCTCAAGTGCTTCTTTAATCTTGTAAAGCTAATTTCCAAATTCAAACCTCCAGGTAACCAAATCTATTCTTTTTAACCTGGTCCTTTCAGTTTTCCTAAAACGTTCATCCTTTAAAGTAAAAACTTAGTTCAGAATGAGACTTATTTATTGAATCAAAACTTGTGCTTGGGTAACTGTTTGTATTATGCAGTATATTGATTTAGCATGTTTAGTTCAAAGGTGAAGATGGCTACTTAAGAAATTTATGAGGAAAACTACAACGTACAATTGCTTTATCTGAAAATTAAAGGAAAAGTATGTTTTGTTTGGTAACTGCTTGTCTGATCGGTCACAGGGGGTTTGGAGCCTACGTCGTCCAACACTACATATAAGGCAAGGCACACCCTTGACAGAGCACCATCCCATAGCAAGCAAAAAAAAAAATTAATATAAAGATTAAATGTATTTGTTAAAAATTACACTTTCATCACTGACAAGGGCTGTTCACTGGCAGGAACTGAGGTGTGGTGAACAAGGCCAATATTCAGAAGTGATTTAGGGGCTTTGAGTGGTGAGATTAATTTACTAGCCCTCGATCCAATCCCAGCCAAGCCTTTTTAGCAGTTGAAGATATTTACAGTGCATTTCACAGGTACTGGATGACAGTTTTGCTTTTCAGATGCCTCAGTAAACTTGTTTTATAGGGTAAGGCAATGACATTGTCACCTACATATTTAAATCCACGGCTTTTCTTAACACCGCTGCAATGCATCGTTCATCTTCTCCTTGAATAACCATGAAATACCCGCAGAGGAGAAAGAAAAAAACGTTGCCTCAGGCCAAAAATTGCACTTAGCGTGCGCTGCTTTTCAGCGAAATATGAGCTTGTAAAAGATAGTGTTTAATGGGGCTTCCACTGCAAAAGAAAAAAAAAGGAACTGAATTTGATATTATATCTAAAAAATAGTCAGTTTCCCTCTTCAAGTTTTATATCGATCCCAGTATCATCCATGAGTCAAACCTGTCTGGAATTAAACACACTTTTTTTTTACAATGAGTTCTCAAAATGTAATCTCTAGTTGACCTTGGGTGACCTTGTGTTCACTCCAGCTAATTCCCCTTGCCTATAGTACCCAATTAGCACTGTGACGTGTACTGCTAATGTCATACTAAAATGCAGCATTTTGTCAGCGAGATACACATTAAGTGGCAACCCACAGATCAAAATTCCCATGCTTTGAAATTGTGTTTATAGAGTGATCAAGATGGTAGTCAAACTGTAAACACTGAAAACATCTCAAGTCTCCAGGATATTGCGCTGAGATGCCCCTGCTTGAGGACATCCACTCAGAAAGTCTGTTGCATTTTCCTTGGAGAGGAATGTTTGAAATTCACTCAGTGATTGGTTACCAGCAAGCATCAGTTAATCCTGAGAGTTTATCCGTCAGTCTGAGATATTTATCAAGGGACTAGCATCTGCTCATGAACTACTGCTGAAAAACAAACAAGTTTAGTTGAATGTTTACATCGGCAGTATGACCAAAGGCAGTATTTGAACAATAATCTATCATACCTGTTGTTTCAGGTATTATTCACTAACTGAAAGGTAAATTGAGCAGCCAACGTCAGGCCCAACACAGGAACTTTAGAGCAGCCAGCCAAACCCACACGAGGGAACAGCCAAAGAAGCACTCGGACACTGCAGTGAAAAACACCACTTACAGTTGTCATTGGCCACCCCCCCCCTTTCCACCCCACCTGCCCTTGGGCTGTAATCATTAAATTAAATGTAAGTCCTGCCACTGCTTACTGTCTGAACACACTTAAGCATTTTGTAGCCTTTGGGCTAATCAAATGCAGGACGATAATCAACAAAGGGCCAACCCAACGTGGTTGACAAGTTGAGGGAAAATCAAATTGAGATGCCGTTAACATTGTGTGTTTTCCCGGTAGTGTAAGGCAGGCTGTTAGCAAAGACTTAATTACGGCCTAGAAATCTGAAGATGGCCATGGACTCTAAAAGAGTCTGTTACCTTTCACAGTAAACGGTAATTAATGAACTCAATGCAAGTTTATTTTCTGTGTTTTGCTATGTTGCTGATCACAGCTCCAAAGTATATTTGCGATGCTACATTGCGGCTCTATGCTGAAGAACTGTGTCTCTGCTGAAATGGTGTGAAAGGTAACATGATATTACATGCCCAATTACAACTGAGCTTTGGTAACATTTGGACAAAATTTAACTCATTATGTTTTTACATAAACACATTTCTTGAGCACTCCATTAAGGATGCTTTGAAAGTAACTTTTGCAGCCCAATATTTTGAACTCTTTGTGTTTCTGCATTTGGGTGCAGTCCTGAAGCTGTCTGGATTCACTTCTTTCTTCAAATGTTTCGGCACTGGACTTCTGTTCGGACGTGAACCTGAAAATGAAAGAAGATAAAAAAAAGTATATTAATGTGACCATTATGCTCCCCATGTTCTAAATGCAGAAAAATAACGGCCCGGGCTTCTTAGTTCTGCTCCCAGAGACACGAAGCGCTGCTGTTTCTCATTTAGGAAACAGCAGGTAATTGTTTTGCTTGAAACGTGAGGGATAAAGCCTCTTTCTGTTTGTGGGAAATACAGCACCTTATTTCGCTTTGGAAGCAGACGTCTTGAGAATTAGCTTATCTTTATGGAGAAGAGGACTTAGTCAGGACAGTCATTGGACTGAAAGCCAATTTACAGCGTAGTCCAAAGGAACAACATTTGACTGTTTTGGCAAGAGAAGCAATGTTCAGAACATTTGGGATTGCGACCACTACCTCATTCTGTTGTGTGGTTGTCTAATGCCTCAAAACATACAGGCATAGGCTTTAAACTGTAACTGTCTGGCATTGTGTTTTACTTCTTCTTTCAAGTAATCAATGCATCAGCACAAAGTGTACCAGACAGTTCTTCAGTAAAGCTTCAGATCGGCAGGGCTTCAGAACACCTACATGAAGCTCCAGCAGATAGGACATTCCAACACACCCAGTCCTAGAACGCCAACATATGGTACTTCTGTTCTCTGTGGGACATTGCTGTTTGCTCACATCAAAATGTATGGTAATTAAATTTACTACTAATAGCTTTGCCAAGGTGTCACTGAGGAGCTAGTCCACAGAACAGAGGAGACTTGCACGTTCGGTTCCATGTTAGCTTCCCCTGTGCTTCCCAGGTGATTCAAGCTTGTTTGACATACTGATAGTCTCCTCTGCAGCTCTCAGGAGAACCCTATAGGTATGGACAGTCAGTAATATCTTCACAGTTATTTCTTTTTTCTTTTTTTTTGAGCCATTGGTTTAGTTACTGATCCATGTGCCACTGTTTCATCGACAAGTGTTGATACAAGGGAACCTGGGACCGACTCCCACATCCTGATTCCCAAAGCCCCTATGGAACAGGTACATCCTTGATAACCTGTCCAAAGTTTGCTTTTACCGACAATGGACGTGGACCACAAAGCAAGGCAGAGTGATGGTCCTTTTACGAGGAGGATAGGATGAGGCAAGGACTGTCCTTATGTTTGACATTTTCTGTTAGGAGTGCTTTACGTCTCCATAAAATGTCCCACACAGCACTGTATAAAAATCCACTGTTAACCATAAGCATCTTAAGTAAAATCTGATGGAGCGATCGATTGATTGGTTTCACTGTGCGTCTTTTGTGGACTACTGTAATAAAGAATTTGTCAGACAGGAAATGCACTTTGGCTCTTTTTCCTGTTTCCAGTTTCAGTCCTCTCCCAGACGTATTTGCATGATGTTCCTATAAAGTGAGGGCGGAAGTGACAGATGCTGTCAATAAAAAGAGTTTATCAAGTGCTGAGGAGTAAAGCTAGAAGTGCCCACTGTCTGAAATTCTGTTTGCCATCTTCCTCTGACAAACAAGGCAATCTGCTGCTGCCCTACATCTGTGATGCTGGTTGCGACAGCAAAAGTTAAAAGTTACACGGATAATTGCTCAGTGGTGCAATGTAACAGGATGGATCCCATGTGGAACTTTGTGTGTATGTGAATGTGTGTCTTATGTTGTAGGAGCTCTGGTAGGGAAATTTAGGGTGTCATGGGGGACATGAGAAGTGGGTGCTCATGTGACTTCACTGACTATTTACTGGCTATTTCCTGCACGGTGACTTTCACTGTATGGTGAAAAAGGATGTGGTTCTTATTGCTTCCTTTTTCATTAAGAGACTTACATTCTGGTCTGCTACATGAATACCTGTTAAGGAGCACATGTGTGCGCCGTGTGTGCAGCTCTCCCACCACCAGTGAAAGAGGAGGCCAAGAAAACCTGACCACTAGCTTCTGCTCAACCCAAAAGCTGCCCCTGCACTTTTTTTAGAGAATTGTTATTTTGGTCCTGGATACACAGCCCTAAAGCAAAAAGCCCAAGAATTTGAGCCTCTGATAAAAGAATTTTGCTCCCTCAAAGTCTTCATTTGCATACCAAAAGCCCAAAGTCAGGGTTGGGTGGTATAGTTACCCTGAGAGAGAAGGGGTCACTTACCTTGGCCTTATGTAATCTGTGAAGAATGTAAAAATCTCCCTGTCCTCACTGTATGGCTAAGCCCCCTCTCAACAACAGACTGCAAGTTGAAGCTTTAAAGTTGAGCTTGCCAATAGCACACAATAAGCCCCAGGCCTTAAATGGGTCCACTTCGGAAACCTTTTCTCACACGCTCCTGGGAGAAGAGCTTGAGGCAGGTTCCTTGCAGGTGCTACAAACTCAAAAGAGTGCTCAGGTGTGTGTTATAAGACAACAGAGGGCAGCTACAAGTTCTGTTTCTGTGAAAACAACCACAAGGTGCTGATGTCTTTGTGCATTACAGCTGACAGTTCCCTGTAGAACAAGTTCCTCAGAAGAACACACAGTTATTATTGCAAACACCTGTAACATTCCTCGGGGTTGTGATATCGACTTTTTCTTTTGTATTTCTCCGCGAAAGGTTAGATAACATCAATATCTTTCTCTGCCTGAGATGTGTCAACCTTGCTGTTTTTATTCTTTATGGTAAATCACAATCCAACAAGACAGATCACTGTATGTTAATCTCTACCTTTATGTCTTTATCTTTCTAATTCATGTGTACATAATGAATAAAACTGGCTTTATTTAAATCTCTCTAAAGAACTACACAAAGGCATGACTGAGAAATTAAATCCGACCAAATATTAATGGTTATTAGATACATGTAGAGGATGAAACCCCTTCTCTTTAAAAGATGAAATTCTGTCTCTTAGATTGCATTCTGCCCGTGCACAAAACTCTATGAATTATTTATTTATTGAGATGTTACACAGATATTGCTTGAATTTTATAACATCTCACAGGGAGTAAGGTGTTAGGAGAAGTAAACGGCTCTGATGGCTCGGATTAGGGTGTTTTCAAACCTGTAGTTCCTTTCCACTAGTCCGAATCAGTGGACTCATTTGCATATTTGGTTCATTTTTTTTTGTTTACCCTTGGTTCGGTTTCTGTTCACATGGGAAAAATCCAAGCAGACCAAAATGCATCACTATCATTCACGTGAGACTGTCGTGTCCACTCATTGGTTAAAAGAGTCTGGGGTGGGAATGAGAATATAAACGCAGGAAGAAGTTTTGTGTTCTGTACTGGTGAATAGTCTATGATAGCAACATGGAGAAACAGCACAACTGGCTGTGGTAATTATCTTTACTGTTGCCTCAGTTTTTCACTTTTACATGGCACTGTTCAGCAAACCATACAAACCCCTTCTCTTTGAGCTGTTGACTGAACATTTTGAACACTTCCGTGTTTTTATGAGTTGTTTGTAGGAGCTGACAGATGTTCTCATCTTCTTAAATATCAAGAAGGCAACGCACCTCACTGCTAGTCCAGGCCAGACCACGATTCATTGTCCTGCTTACTGCTAGTGCTAGATGTTTCACCTGTTCACATTAGCTCTGCTGCCTCCAAACATGCAAAGTGCATCTGGCTAAGGGAGCCGCTTGGCTAAAACTTGCAGTGTACTGTTTGTAGTTCATCCAGATCGGGGTCAGATCACATTCACGCCATAAACTAACGGTTCCAGGGTTCGTTTGGGACCGGACCCAGACCACCTCCAGTAAAGAGACTTGGTGTGGTTGTTTTGGTCGACACCTGAGTGTGATTACTTTGTTCAGACCTGCCCAAATAAACCGCACCAGCAGGGAAAACGAACTCTAGTTCTATTCAACCCGACTAAACAATGCAGGTATGAAAGCACCCTTAGAGTAGCATATTTAGTGCCAAGAAACTACGAAAGTTCAGTGTGTGTTCCACCTCTCTCCAATGCCAGACTTTCTCATCTTTGATAACTTTACAAAGTAAAATAAAAGATTTACATCATGAAAAGATAACTGTGTGTTGGCTACAGGTACAATGTTTGAAGATTTTTCACCATGAATAACCATGAGAAATATCCCCCTCTTGAGACAAATGGGGGAAAAAAGAAATAATAAATATTCACAAATTTGCCTAAAACTTATTTTTTTGCAAACTAAATACTGCACATTATAAAGTGTTGCTAAGCTGCAAATAATTTCCTGTCTAATTCGCAGACAAGCTGCAGTTATCTCACTCAGTGTTTGTTGTGTGTTGAGTAGAAACCAAGGCAACTGTGGACACAAACAGCACCAGTCAGTCGAGATTATTGTCAATCCCTGTTTAACCCTGTCACTGGCCCACCGATTGTAGTACGGTCAGCATATTCCACTTTGATCCCTGACTGAAAAGTGTATCAAGAACCGAATCCTTAGTTGTCCTAAATGTAATGACTTTTAACTTTGAATAAGACCGAGTGCCAAGCAAGTAATTAACACAACTTAGTCTTTCGTGGCTTTTGAAGGTGACACGTGAAGTAACAGAGGTATGTTCTGCGTTGTGAATCAGTGCTGGATTATTATTAATGCTGTTTTGCAACGTGTTTATAGAGCCTTAATCATACCCACTGTGTTCACATTCTCCTTTGTGGTTTTCAGTGAATGCGTGTGCAAACACACGGGTGAAAACGTGTCAGCATCTGAGTGCTTCAGCTTTCTCTCTGTGATCCATCGGACATGAGTACATTTATTGCTGGGCAGTTGTAACGTTACTGGACCTGACACTGTCCTCAGGTTTTAAAATATAGTTTTGAATGGAATGACTTGACTTTTAAAAATAATTTCTCACTGGTTTCTGTCTATTTTTTTTTTTAATAAACATTACCATTCTTTACATCTACAGCAGTCATAAACATCATTTACAATCAGAGATACATTTTAAAGTATTTTGATATTTCAATATTCCATCAGGTTAAAACGCACAGAATGCTTATTAAAGATATGAAATGAATATCAAATAGTTTTGGAAGGGCAAGTTTACTCTTGTTCTATTTTTTTGGCCAGTATTTGAAGCATCTATAAATATGCCAAAAGCCTAAGTAAATCTCCCAGGCCATTTTTGTCAGTAAAACCTATGACTGCAATTAAAATGTACTTTCACACCTATGATGAAATAAACCCCTGCTGAAAATCTCAGACATGCCTTAGGCTTATAGAAGCTTATCCACATTGAGCTGTGTCAAAAGAGGAATTTCAGATTCAAAGAGCAAAATGAAATGCATTTGTTCAAAATGAAATGCATGTTGGCTGTGTTAGCAAATGGTTAACAAGCTCCTGAGAGAAGAAGGAACGAGAAAATCAGTAGTTTGTTACAGCCCATCTCTAATGAAATTAGGCCTACAAATGGAATGTTTCAGCACTTAGATAAAGACATGTGCACATACCCCCCTCCCTTTTTCAAAGTGAGAAGGTCTGCCTTTGAAGATAAAGGGCTAAATGAAATAGGGGAATGTTCAGCTGAGTCCGCTGACGCAGTGTGAGAGAGTGAAGTATGAGCAGTGGGTGACTGGCTCCTCAGGTCCCATGAGACCAATGACAAACCCGACACACAAGCACCTTAGTGGGAGCCTGGTGTGATGATGACTACCTGGCGGTTTTTTTTTTTTTTTTTTTTTTGTCAATAAGTGCCTAAAGTGCCATTAGCGCCCTCTAGTGTGAGAGATGGAAAACAACTCCTGTGCTTACTGGACAGATGTAAGCACAGCTGCAACAGGGCAGCAGAGAAGGATAACATTTACAAAACAGCACAGTGTGCATAAAGTAAGGAGCACATAGTAAGACACCCAAGTCCTGCTTCCGTACAGATCTTCACTTCTTCACTTCTCTTCAGATCGGGTTTCTGAATCAGAGTTCAGTACAATTCCAGAAGAAAGCACTTTTGAAAAGAAAAAAAAAAAAATTATATATATATATATATATATATATATATATTTTCCCTCTCCTTCTATATCGTCCAAAGTCTCTGGTGTTCACAGAGAGTTTAATGGTGCGGATGCTATTAGGAGCAGTCCTGCAGAAATCAGAGACCACTCAAGAAGGATCATGTGCTACTTGTGTGTAGGACGAGGGTCAATCATGAGGGCTGATATATGATATAGGCAGGCAGATACAGGCATATTAATAGTGTTGACTCTTTTGGGGCAGGGAGTTGGGGGGGGGGGGGGGGTTGGATAATATGGATTATCAGAGACATGGCTTGCCCCCCTCATTACACTTGGAGACCATCCAGCCTCACTAGTGGTTAGTTATTGATGGACACCTGCAGAACGGAGATATGTTGCTGAGGTGTTACTCATTTTATATGCAGCTGCAACAAGCTCCAAATGAAAGAGCCCCCCCAGGACCACCAGTCACTCCCAGCAGCCCTATTAGCAGTGTTGGCCAGCAGATTTAACAGACTCAGGGCACTGAAGCAGGAAGGATCCCAGTTCACCTCCATATAATTGCCCCCAGGATACGTGGCAACTCAAGCCAGGTCAAGCCCCATCCTCTCCTGCTAGCTGGAGGCACCCTTGTTCAGTCTCATGCAAATGTTGAGAGTCCATTGAGAGGATAGGCTAGTTTAGCCACCGTAGATGAGGGGATGAGTACAGAATTCCAGCCACGATGGGGTTAATATCAGTGGTGAAAACAGAGAGACTATGAATTAAAACAGACGAGGCAGATCTGAGTGTGTCAAACAATTGAAAACGCTACACCACCTTCCTGAGAAACCGTTGCAAGCGGCATCTGTCTTTAGTTAACCTTCATTATTGGCAAAAAATATATATATATATATATATGATTTCTGTGAACGGTAAATTAATCATTCTTCTGAGCTGCATACACAACATACATAAAAAAAATAGAACTAGTTGCAGAACACTGACCCGAGCACCGTATATTTACAAATTAGCAACTCAAGGGCATTAAGCCAAAGAAACACAGAAATTTTATCCTGTTTAGCATCATGAATGACTTTAACAATATGCAGAAGACAAGGGCAGTGATATAATTTTAAATAATGAGAACTTCCATGTTCTGCACAGCTTTATTCCAGTTCTTTTTTTTTCTCAGTGATTTAGTTCTTGGTTACCATTGTGTATAGTAGCAGAGTCCGGCACACTCATGTCCATCACGCAAAACACAAACCCAAATTAGCGCAAACTGCCTGCCACCTGCAGTCCAGTAATGATCAAATCGCACTCAGCAGCCTTGCACTCAGGACTATCTCAGCGGGAAAAAACAGCAGTGTAAACAGTTTAATATAAGCGAAACCGTTTCTGCAGCTTGTTTGTAGCATTTTCGTACACACGGGACAAGCTAACGCCGCTCATTCTGGATAACAAACGAGCCTTAAATTGGATGTAAATGAAAAACTTGACCTGAACAGTGCTGAAGGACAAACAGAAAAAACTCAAAAAAGGTGTGCCTAGACCCAGTATCTTTTCATTCTGGTGGTCAGTCAGGAGGAAGAGAAGAGGATGTTAGGAATGTGGTTCTCCTGCTCTCATGACCCCAGTGGAGGGGGGAGGTCAGGGAGAGAGACTCCCACTCTCCCTCTCCAGTTTCTTGAAGCAACCAGAGTGGTTCCTACTTTATGCTGATACAGTAGAGGCAGAATGAACAAGAAGGGGTCTGGGGAGGGTGGGTGTCAAAAGGGACGATCCAATCTGCCCCAGGCAGTGCTAGGCGATGACAGACATGGCCCTCAGTTCGTTTTTTTTCCCTTCCCAGCCTCCTCCTTTTTCAAATGCCTGTCTCTCTCTTGCCCTCCTTGCTCTCTTTTGCTGTGTCAGATGAGGAGTGCGCTTCCTGTTTTGTTTGAGATGGTTCCTCTGTGATGTTCTGACCTGAACTCTTAACTCTCAGGAGCAGATCTCAGCTCGGAGGCTTCATTCTCCCCATCTGTGAAACGCAATTGTCGCTGTGAGGAAAAAGCAAACAGCTGATATTGATATTCTGAGAGAAGTACAACATATAATACCCAACAGGATATCAGTACCTTCACAGAAAGGGCAGGGGGGCACGGCTTCCCCTGATTGGCTTCAGCTGTTTGTAGCCCACCTGTGTGTTCTGTCTTCCTGTGATTTGCTCTTAGCCTCTTTTCACATTGCCAACAGGTGGAGCTGTCAGAGAGTACGAGCCACACCATCACGGATGCCTATGCAGGGAAGGAATACATCATCCAGGTGGCTGCTAAGGACACGGAGATTGGCACCTGGAGTGACTGGAGCGTGGCCGTGCATGCCACGCCCTGGATGGATGAGCCCAGGCAGAGCACTTCCGCCACCGAGACCGAGATTTCCGTAGGTATGTCCCCATTGCGTCGATTTGCAATACAATCCCTATGGTGCCAGCTCGGCACTGCCCTCTACTGGCCCTGGCACGTTCCTACACCAAAATTCAAGGCTAGGTACAGAACTGTTTATGAGCAGCTCTGTGACAGATTTGTACAAGTGAAAATTAGCGTAAATAACCGAAAATACAGCAATTTTGTTCCCTCAAGATAAATATACAGTGCTCATTTAAAACATAAGTATTGAGATAAAGTGAATACAGTCTGAATGGATATTCACAGTTTGTCAACTAATTAATCCACTGATTCCATTTGACTGATGTAGAGATTCATTAGCCATCAGTACCCATGAGACAGGTGCTTACTAAAAACATATCGAGCCAGACTTCCCCCGGTGGTTTGTGTTCCAGCAAACTCTTGTATTTCACTTTTATCCCGCGGACAATATTCGGCCCGTGGGGGGGGGGGGGGGGGGGGGGGGGCGGGGGGGGGGGGGGGGGGGGGGGGGGGGGGGGGGGG
>JABJVR010005548.1:26248-44773 GCA_025773905.1 Chitala chitala | reverse complement strand
AAAAATGTTTTTGTCCTGTGGTCTCATTTTTACGGACCAGTTTTTTTTCTTTTTTTCCCCTGCCCCCCCCCCCCCCCACCAAAAAAAGGTTAAAAAATTTAGTATAACGGCAGGCGTAAACAAACAGACATTTCAGGAACAAGAGAATATTTTAAAAAGGGAGAAAGTAATTTGTGATGTTATGGAAATTTTCAAGAGTGAAAATTTGCAATTCCTAAGGCAAAAATACATAATTTAAGAAATATACATTTGTATCTGTTAGTGGAAATCATGACCACAGCTGCTTGAAGCACGTAGCTGAGAAGCAGACTCAAGGTTACTGTAGATGCTGCAGAGAGTTTATTCCTGCAGAGCTCCCAGCTTGTCCTAGACAAGATCTGCTGGATCTAACATGGAATGCAGGGTTTTTTTGGATGCAAAAAATTTTTTAATTTAATTGAAACTTCAATTAAATCATGTTAGACTATAAATTATATAATATACATTTCATCCTCTGGAATATCATAAGTCTATATGGTCGTTAAGATACAGCCTGCTTAAAATAAAAGAAAACAAGGTATAGTTTAGGTGTATAGTGCTGGTGTCCATTAATTTATGAAGGACTAGAAAACATTAGAAAAGTTACAAGTGGGGGCGATTCACTCTAGAGGCCCGCGGCAAAATGCTTCAAGGGGATTTCTGCAGACTTATTAAAACCAGTTAGCAGGGTTTTGTGCTGAAACTATGCAATCCACTGCCCTCAAAGCCCCCCAGGTTGGAGCCAAAGGCAATTTCCTGCCTTGCCTCTCCTATCACAGGACCCCTGCTTACGCACAAACACCAAATTGTATCAAAAGACATTTCAAAACATGTCTGACAAAAAAAAAATCTATCAGTAATTTGTTTCGAACAAACATTTATTATACATATTTAGGCTGTCAAAACCAGCAGTTCGCCCACCTCAGGGTTTTAAGCACACGTGCCCTGAATGCCTCGCACCCTCCGACGCAAGGCTGTAGAATAAAGCTGCAGTTTGCTGTCACGCTCCAAATCTCACTGTGACATTCTGATATAAATGGATGTTGCGCTAGCAGAATCCTCACTAGATGGTATTTAGGTATTACATCAAGGACGGCCGAAATCTCTGCGCCTTGTGTTCGTTAGTGTCAACGGCACATCTGCTAATGCCATTTTCAGCTCCCGTTTTCACAATTAATAACTTTCAGAATGATTAAGTGAGCGCAGTTACACTTTTTTGCATTGCGCTGAGAACAGCACCAGAATTCCTGGTACAGCTGAGGACACTTTCTTTTTCCACAATAAAAGTGCACGCTTGTGATAAACAACCAATAAACGTTGGTATCCCAGGCAACGGGCTGTGTTGTGATGAAGGACAAGATGCGAATTTACATCCTGAAAAGGGTTCAACTGTATCTCCGGTCACTCAGGTTAAATGTACTTCTGTACCAAAAATTATTACTCATACATTGCTTTAAATTGAGCTGTCACCAAAGGAACTAAAATGCATTTTGCACGATTAAACGTGACAAAACTCAGTTGTTGAACAATATATTTAGAAAAATTATATCTGCTCACATGCAATCCATTCATGTAGCCTTATGCTATTATTTTCCTTGATAATGACCGGACGCACACCTGCTATTTTTCATCTTCCCGTGTGCTCTGTGTTTCAACACAGGAGACAACGGCAGACATGCCCTTTTAATGACCTACAATCTGCCGATAGTGTCTGTATTTATAAAGAGGTGGGAAAGACGTTTCCAGTGTAACTGACATGTTAATACCTCTCAAAGAGCTTTGATATAAATAGCCACTGGCGATGGAAGAGCAAGGGCATAGATTGGGGTAAGGATGGTGGGGACACGGTCCCTATCTACACTGTGGAAGTATCAATTTGGCCCTTGTCTAGGTTTAGGGGGGTTGATTTGGTCCCTACCAATGTTGTAACCAAACCTATAAACCTGTGACTTTGTAAATAAGTTGCTTATTTTCTGTGGTGAATTAACCACTGCAGTTTAAGGGCAATAAGGCTGAATTGCATCGCGTCATTTTAGCTGAGCTAAGGTAAATATAAGGACAACCATCGGGTTTCATAAATTTGCACTGCCATTTTACATTTACTTAGAAAAAGTTTTTAAACATTAGTAAAGGTACTAAAGTGCATATCATATTGTCAAAACAAAATGTTTAAAATTAAAATCACATCAGACTAAATATGGTATTTATGGTAAAGCTTTGCTAAACGTGTTTAACATATACATTTGTGGCTATTTATTTCCTTCATTAAGAGGGGAAAAAAATAAAGTTTTAATGAATACGGATGCCCTGTGGTGGGTTGGTGCCCTGCCCAGGGTGTCCCCTGCCCTGCGCCCTGTGCCCACCTGGGATGGGCTCCAGGCTTCCCGTGACCCTGAACTGGACAAGCGGTATAGAGAATGGATGGATGGAGGTTAAGAAATGCACAAGGAATAATGTCTTTATGCATATTACAAAATTAACAAAAACACTAAAATTTTAGAAGACAGCTTTCAGGAGACAGTTTAGCAGTTTTTCACAACTTTTATCAAGCACAATGTAGCTTTCTGACCTGTGTAAGCTTTATAAACTGAAGCATTGCCAAAAGTCATATTTCATACAATTCATCACTGTGTTGTCTCAAAATGATTTTTTTTCTCCTCTGTTTCTGCATTATTACATTAAAAATTGCTCCCGTTTGGTGTTCGTGTTTCAGCAAATTACACTGCTCATTTAGACGTGGATCTTATTATACAAATTCAGTTTGGGTCCTAACACACACACACACACACACACACACACACACACACTACGCTGGTTTTGTCCCCAGACCACAGCAGGCTTTGTCCATCAATAATTTCTCCCTCCTCCCTCTATGATCCTACTACATGCAAAACCACGATCCTCCAATATTCCAATATATTCTCATCCTCCAGGTTTAGAAAATGAAACCTTAAAATATACATAATTTTACAACAAATTATACATTCCCTTTACTTAAAAATTACTTATTGAAGCTATTTGTTATTTTCAGTATTTGCCATTTACATATCACGTGACAGATTTTTCATGCTTTGTACAGCTAACAAAAGCAGATGCAACAGGATAATTAATGTGAGAGTTACCTCAGATCTTTCTTGTGTGACCATTCAGGTATTATCTAATGTAGTAATTAAGCACTATTTGTGATTTACGCTGAGGAGCTAACAGGCCTTTTCTCGGAGGTTCAATAGGAACATCCGCCGGTGTCTGCACTCGTGACTGCAAAGGCAAACAGTTTCACCGCGGACCTACGGCTCCTCGCTGGCCACATCTGGTTGCCAAGCAACCGAACAATGAAAATAACAGCACACGGCGACTGTGGTAAGGCCAAACAGTACTCTCTCGCAAGCGGGCAAAACAAAGGGCAGAACGGAAATTCTAAGGAGCTCGTCAAATTTCTCAGAGGCTCTTCCTGTCTGGTAATGTAGCTGATTAGAGAAAACGTGGCACCATGTCTGTCTGTCCAGGACTAAAGCAGCAAGATTGGAACTGACATAATGACAAGCCACACTAACTTCACTGTAACCAGGCTTTTTGCATATTGACTGGATTAACGGCCTAGTGATGTTATTCATGATTCGAGAGCCTCATTCTCATTTTACAACGTTTTCATTATGTTCCCGTTACAGGAGTGGACCAGTTTGAAACCAGAACCCAGAAGCAGAATAAGACAGAAGCTGAGGGGGAAGTTCAGGAGCAGACAGGTCTCAGATCAGTCCTTTGTCCCTGCAGGCTTTTATGGCCTTATCTTAGACAGACCTGGTAAACTGCCACATCACATCCATCTCTCTCTCTCACACACACACACACACACACACAGTCCAGCTGCTTCCTCTTTGCAGAGTGGCAGGTGCCCTGGAGCCCATCTCAGACAGCCTAGGGTAATTTGGGTAACCAGCATGTCTTCGGTGCTGTGGGAGGAAACCAGAGAACCGGGAGGGAACCCACACAAGCATGGGGAGAACGTGCAAACTCTAAGCACACGCACACGCACACACAGAGTAGATGGAAAAATAGAACTGTACCGTATAACAAAAATATATATACACATGTTCATAAACCAGCTCTTGTTGTTTTATATTCTGCTGTCAAAGCTGAGCCCACAGGAAAAGACAAAGGTGAGCCAGACAAGAGGGATGTCCACAAACCAAAATTTATTCAACAAAACCTGAACACAAATCCACATGCAGCTGTCAGCAAACTGTTCCACAAAACCCAAATAAGGGGCAATTTAAACAAAGGGCAAAAACTCATATTAAAATTATAGAATAATAGGTCTCCCACTCACAAACCTCTACCAATCCTCTCATCGTTACTGCCTTATTCATTTAGTCAAGTCTGAAAGACTACACTGACTAACCACACAATGGAAATAGGCGCACCATATTAGGTCATGGATCAAAGGTTACAGGTCACAGTACTAATTACACATCAGCAGTAATGAGCACTTCCTCTGTAGCACTCTGATGTGTCATCACTGTGGGGGGGTGGTTTAATTCAGCTTCCCCTGTCCCACCAGTGCCATCTGCTTCAGGCCATGTTGATGCTGTCCTGGGCATGCTGGCATTGTCCCGGACCCTCCCAGGCACCAGCAGTTCCCCGTCACTCAGAGGGTCCGGGACTGCCCGGCTCTGGGCCGTACTCCCTGTGGATATCCACCGAGCCATACAGTGACTCCAGCACCAGCAGCACCTGGGTCTGGATAGATTCCACTTGCTGAGGCGGACAGTACTCATCTGCACTGGACCTGCCCGGTGACAGAGCGGGGGTTACGTCAGAGCATGTGATGGGAGAACTGCATTTACACAAGCATGCTCAGAACAGAGAGCGACCCTGCATCTGCACAACAGAAAGGCAAAGTGTGTGTGCGCGCACGTGTGTGTGTGTACGAATGAGGAAATGTTCTACTTGACAGCACAATTAAAAATATCAATTTATAACAAAGTTATTAATCTAAATCTTGATTTCTAAAGAGCAGCGTTGATCTTAAAAAAAGCAAATTATTTTTCTGTCACAGACAAAAAGTCGTGCGTAAAGCACACAGCCTTCAGAAACTGCACACACACGTACCGTTATTACAACTGAGATGTGAGACAACTGAGGACATTTGAAAAGTGTCAGTGAGATACTGACTATGTAAAATATAAAATAACAAAAACCATGTGGTAGACTGAGAACCAAAATGTTACTGGAAAATAAAACTATAAGCCTAATAATAATAATAATAATAATAATAAGCACAAAACTGTAGTTGGTTTTTCCTAAATTCTCTGACAAGGATAATACTGGTTATACAGTATTTGACCTAAAAAAAAAACACTTTCAAATGCAATGACATCAACAGTAATAAGTAATTTCTTAGTAAATGTCTCAGTTAAGTAAAGATAAATCTTTAGTAAGATGTACAGCTATTTAGAATGCACTAAATACTTTAAAAAGACGCAATGCAGATTTTCTTCACGATGGCTAATTAAGCATTTAATGAATTCTCTGACACCCAAGTGGCTGGTTTTTATAGTTTCCTATTTGATAACCACATTTGCCATTTGACAAATTCCCAGGTTGACACGTAATACGGCATGTCAACTTTTAACAGCATTAATGGCAGAACCACGTGTGCTAAAGCTAACCACAGCACTTAAAACTGTCATCTCATTTAAAAGATCTGCTCGAATCTGTAGTCAAGACAGCAGATGATGCTTTTACATTAAAACACTTTTTTTTTTTTTTTTTATGTATCGCTACCAATACGCTTTCTTGGTGAGAGTAAAAATTTGGTAACTCGTACATAATTATTTTACGTTGCATACCAGGCGGTGTGTATCCAAGCACAAACCTCTTTTGTTCGTACAGCGTACAAGTGTACAGGCTCTGAACGCTACACGGTAACACATGTGCAGTACAGTAGTGAGCAAGCACTTAACGCATACCTCAGAAAAGACCAGAACACAAAGATGGGCTCCTGTGAGAAAATTATGTAACGACAGCAGAACACTGTTATTCATGCCGCCCACACAAAAGACGATGACCACCATGGGACGAGGTTACCAGGGTGCTGTAACCATGGTAACCAGACCAAAACATGGCTACCTGGAGATGGTGACCAGGGTGGGTTTCGGCAAACCCGTCAGAATGAGGTGCACAGCCCGGAGCAGCCCGTCCACCTCCTCCTCACTGCTCACATGGTGAGGAAGCTCAGAGTAGTCACACGTCAGGCCGGCCTGGTGAACCTGTGACGAAAGCCAGGGGTTAATCACTAAAACCTAACGAGAGGATTTTGTGTCGAAACTGAGGGGTTAGCCACTAAAACCAGGAGACCAGGGTGGATCCCAAAAGTGAGGGTTTAAACACTAAATCCAGTTAGAAGGGCTGTGTGCTGACTGCTAAATCCTGTCAAAGGGGCTCTGTAATCCTCAGGTTATATCGCTCATAAGAAACAATGCACAAAAAGCCACAAATAATGTATATTAACAAGGGAAATGTGAAATTAAGAGATACACGTTCAAAAATAAGATCCTTTAAACATTGCCAGAAACGTGCTTTAACATACCGAAACAAAGCAACTTAACTAGCCGACTAAAAAATATCTTTTAAAATGTTATTTAGGGTTTTTTTTCTGGTGAGAATAACAGTGAGGAGGATGAAGGTGGTGACAGGGGATGAAGGGCGACTTCCTCACCATTTCATAATCAGGAGACCCCATGCGAGAACGCAGGCTCTGCACCAATGGTGCGAGGGGTTTCATTCTGAAACGACACACACAGGCTGTTTGTGGAGTGTGAACCCACAGGGGCAGCAGTGGGGCCACAGGTGCATGTAGGGAAATGCTGAGCCTCTGCAGCTTGTCTGGCTCTGCAGGGATTAGGCAAGGGAGAGCGGGAAAACCTGGATCCACTCATCCAGCAGAGATTAAAGGCTGGCGTTCCTCCTTTGTTTATTCTGTATGGTCAAACTAATCCCCCAAAAGGCAAGACTCACTCCAGATAGGACACGGTGGCATCATGGGAAGTCGCCCACACAATCATAACGGAATCTGTGCACGCACATGTGCGCAAGACGCCCAAATGGTTCTCCGTCTCCAGTATGCGGACCAGACACGTGAGAGGACTTCAAGTGATGCTATTCTGCTTTAAATCCTTTCATCTGACAGTGAGGAACGTGTTAAGTGATGGAGAATATAGAACCTGTTGGAGTGCACAAGCTACAGCAACAGAATCACTAGCAGAGATGTGGAGCAGAAAATTAGCCTGAGAGAGGAAAGCTGTGTTCTGGTTCTTTCTGCGGCAGAGGTGTCTAATTTCTCAGTCCACGGGGAAGTCTCACATTTGCCGTTCAGTCATTGTTCCGTGAAGAAGAAAAAAAAAACATTTTGGAAGTGACACTGCTTTCTGAGGGCTGAGGTAACTTCTGACACAACAGAATACACCCCCCTCCCCTTCCCTGCACCCCCCGCTTACCCAGGGTTCGCCGCCCATCGATTAACAGCCTCTTCACCGTCGTCTTCAATGAAGTCAGCGAAGGCGGCCTCGAGGTCCTCTAGCTGTCGGGTCCTCCTCTCCACGCAGTCCGAGAGCCCCTCCTGCTTAGGAAACGGGGCGAGCGTGAGACGCGTCCCGCCCCCACACGCCCTCACCGTCCTACCAAATTAACCGATAAACGCTACAGGTGAACATCTGTTAGAGCCTTTGAGAAACTGAGCAACTTGGAAAAAACGTGGCCTCGTGTAAAGGACAGATCCGCAACTACGTGCGTTTTGGGACAATAACGATAACATCGAACTATAAAAAAACAAACAAACAAACAAAAAAAAAAACTAATAAATGCATCGTAGAACAAACCGCCCATTTCTTTTGTTCTGGTTCTGGTTCTGCTGCCAATCCATTGCTGAACAAAGACCAAAATGGACACACAGCAACACAAAATAATGGTCTGATACTGGCCTGGATTCCAAGAACAGTCAGAGGGGATTTAGAGCAATCAGAACAAAATAAATAATCGATAAGTTCTATTCCCTCTGCGCTCTTTGATTAAAGGTAACGGACAGAAGAACATTTGTTCTGCTCCAAAGCCTTCTGGCTTTCGGTACTCAAAACTCGAGGGTCAGACGGCGTGTGAAGGCTTCACCTCCTCCAGGTTCTCGCTGGGCTTCTGGAAGCTGTACAGCTGCTGCAGCAACCCATACTCCTCCTGAAAAGAACAGGACATGGACAGGTGAAGGGCAGACAGGTTAACAGGCAGACGGGTTAACAGGCAGACGGGTAAACAGGCAGACGGGTAAACAGGCAGACAGGTAAACAGGCAGACAGGTAAACAGGCAGACAGGTAAACAGGCAGACAGGTAAACAGGCAGACAGGTCTGCACAGAAGAGCTGTACAGAAAAAAATAATAAATAAAACGTTTTAGAAGCTCAATACTGACAGATGTTCATGTTTACTTAATGCTAGAACATTTTGTTCGTACCCATACACTTGTCGAACTCATAGAGAACTGCCCTGTGCATGGAGGACAGAACAAAAAAAAAAAAAAAACCCTAATTGAACGGCTCTTGGTGTGTCCTGTTTGACTAAGGGGATGTTTTCACGAAGCCACTTCTCTTTTCAAAGCCATACATACAGTACAAAAACAGCGAGTGTTCGGGGGTGGAGAAATAAAAGGCAACCGAGCGCATTTGAGTCGACGGGCGGGCACGTCAAGAGCACACTCAGCTCGGTAGCCCCCCCCAGTTTAGCTGGTCGCTGTTTAACAGGCTGATGTTTGCAGTAAAAGCATCTGTATGCGGCGGAAAGCACGTAGGCGCATACACAAACTAATTCCCTGTCCCCTCTTTTCGTTTTTAAACGCAAATGGAAAACTGAACACATTTCTTACCTTAAGGCACTGTTTAAGTGAGAGATGACCCAAAGTTTTCAGAACACTGCATTGACAAGTTTTCTAACATCATTCTACACTGTTTCTAAATATAACGTTAATTCTGCTGCATGCATCCAATCGGTAATTTCAATGATGATGTTTTAATGAGGGATATGAACTTGTTATAGCGAGTGTGTTAAAATGACAATTACTGTTTTAAATTTTTCAAAGTACCCTTCTGTCCATTTAAATACAGCTTTAAATCAAACAAATACCCTTAAATATTCCAAGATTGTTTAATATTTTATGATATAAATAAAATTATCTATGAATTTTAATTTACAATAATACGAGCTGGAATATCAAGATAACTATAGCCCCCGGCAAAACTATGGAATCACCACACATGCAAGATGTTCATTTAGCTTTTGTACTTTGTAGCAAATAAACAAATCACAGATAAACAAAGTCTGTTAAACAGCAAAACATGGTGGCTTTGTGAAACAGACTTCAAACAAATCAAATGCAATTCTTTTGCATACCTGAATATACGGGGCTGTATACATGATTCGTCTACAGGCCTACATGATAAGTTTTTATAAGTTACAAAGATAGGTTTTTACCTGTGTGTACATCTCTTTGAATGGATTTTTACAGGAGAAGAAATCCAAATCGATGTCAAGGATGTAGGGGTCTGTTTGCATTATTACTGACTTTAGACTGCTAAGTACATAAGCAGGAGAGCCTGCCTCATTGTTCAGACATGGCAGATCACTAGAAAGCGACGGATCGCCAATTTCATTGCTACTGCAGCAGCCGGTTGGGGTTTTGCTGCCGCTGCTGTTTGGGGTTTTACTGCCATCTTGTGGCGCAACTCCGCCACTGCTAACGCCGACCTGTGCAGTTAGAGCATCTTCTACACTGGACATATTTGTATCAGCAGGTGATGTTTTTAATCTTTTAGCGCCACGCCCCTCCTCTTCCTCAACTTCGCTCTCTTTACGTTGGACCGGGTTGACCCTGATGACGCTTAGTCGTAACTGCTTTGGTTCTTCCAGCTGATCCCGAGGCACGTAAAGTCCGTCGCTTAAAAAGTAATCGTCTTTACTCGTAACCCTGCACAAAGAGAGGAGTCACGTAACCACGCTACAATTCATTTCACCGTGGGTTAGTATTACCACACAAACCGCAGTGTCGAGACAACATCTGACTGGGAACTGAATCAAATGGGGCAAATCCAGATTTTAAACAAATAACGTTTTATGCATGCTTTTTATTTTAACCTTTTTAAAGCACATTTGACTGGAAATAATTCTAGAACATGGAGTTTTAACCGCATCTATTCAAAATGTAAACTATTTTTTTGTTTATTTTTATTAAACGAACCTGATCGTGGTCGTAGAGCTGTCTCTCCCCACACACATGCTGTGCTCACCCTCCTTTATCTGCTGGGCCCACGGCGGGTGCATCCACGCCACGTGGGACACGTGTCCTGCGTATACCATGGGCATGATCCAGTTTTCAATGCTTAACTCGCTGCGGGTTAAATCACATAATGGAACGAGGATGGTGACCCAGAGTAACCTCCGCCTTCATGTGCACGTGTTACATCTTTTGATCATTACGTTCTGTTTAATCACAAGTCATATCGGTTTTAACACTGTATTTGGATATGCGTGCGTGCCTGTGTCACGATTAGCACGTAAAGTGTGTCAGCGACGACAAATTAATTGCGAATAACAGATAACGTTCTCTTACCTGAGGAGCGCCTCCTTGTTGAACACAGTGTCAGCCTGCATGTTGACAGAAATCAGCAGGTCCGGGTGCGAGTCAAAGTGGACCATTTTAATGTTGTCTATCGGGACATGCCTCGAGCCGATCGCGCGATATATGTGCTGGACAACCTGATCGGAGTAATGGAAACAAGAAATAAAATTTAAACAGCAGTTAAGACATTCACTGACAGTTGATACTGTAATATAATTTGTGCATTAATTAAAAAGTACGAAATACAATATCCAGGCTGATTACAGACGTGTCGCTATTTCACTTCCTTTGGATTTTCATAGCTTCACAAAGGACATGACTGACAGCCCATAACTCTGATCAAGTAGATATTTTGCAACAAACTTTTAAGCCAAACCCATTAATCACAACATTTAAAGCACATTTAACTAAATACTCACGTCATGATGATCTTCAACTATCCACACGGGCAAACGTGGGTAGACTCTCCTCAGTGTCTGTGCGTTGTTGTTATTCATAACGTTCACTGTTGGCTACAATAAACTGACCGTATTCATGTTTTTGGGGACTATTGTAAGACATGCACATCACACCCCCCATCCCACAATTGGCTGCGTCTGTTCAATGTTGCCTCCGATTGGTAAACGTACGTCCATCACCATTTAGTCACCGGCTGGAAACATGGTTCAGATTTTTTTTGACAATATATTTAAATGCCCTCCCACAAAAAAAAAAAAAAAAAAAACGCAAGAACGACTTTATAACCGCAAAACACGAAGACAATTGAAGATATGCAACTCTAGCTGCAGTTCTCTCAGACTTTTAAATCCACTTAGATGCAATTTTAAGTCATTATTTTGTTTTCACATTGTTTTGTTCCTCACGTGTTTTCACTGCATGAATTTGCATGACTTAACCGTTTTGTACTCATTTCCACGTGAATACATGGATATACATCAGTCATATTTTTCACCTTTCTCTCTCTATATATTTTCAACTGCTTAGTAATTTACACCAGCCTCATCATTTTTCAAATTGTCCGGTTTCCACTCAGATAACAGGTCACGCACAAGTGAATTTTCATCGCAAAACAAGACAACATGCAATATACTTCAAACGATTTTATTCTTCCCATAATATATATATATAAATTTTTTTCCCCGACCGATCACCCAGACATACTTAATTAAAAGTCACCAATTAATGCTTTGAATCATGAATCCGAATTGTTTGAGCAAAATATAAAAGCAGATGTTTTTGCGGAAAATAATAGCCAACACAAATACTTTATTAAAATATTAAGAGCCTGTTAAGAATCATAAATAAGACTAATACTAGGAGTCAGTCAGGAGAAAGTGGGGAAACTACAATTGGTTAACGTCAGGATCTGGTCCAGAAAGCCGTGTTTTTGTGGCATATCAACAAAAAGTTATATACAATATGGAAATCAGTTTCTCCTATTATTTACTAATACTTAAAAGTGAGAAAAAAGAATTTCCGCTACACCTTTAAACACCTGCCTGAAAATCCTACTGACGGCACCTGAGAATAAGATACTTCCAACAGGGGAAAAAAAACCAAATCCACACAGCTCTTACCGACAGCACGCAATTTACATGCATGAAGGGCTGCAGAAGAAATGCGCATGAAAGTACAAAAAGCGGTCCGATAAATGTTTCATCTCGATATACGTGAGGATTAGGCTAGATTACCTAGGGATAATTCAGCAGTACTAGAAGGGCTTGTTAAAAATTTATGCGCTAGGAAAAGGATTATGAGTTCAATCCCTATGAATCCTGGTCCCATCTGCGCTTTCGAGTTAGATGTGATTGAGGCTAATCCATAAAAATGGACTCCCTCGTGTCAAACAACTAAAAGCGTATAAAGGAAGATTAAACGTGGAAGATTAAACTCATTTCCTAAACGGGAAAATAAACAGAAGGTCATCAATTTTCTGAGTTGTTACTTTTTACCTGTCGGGTTTACAGGCATTGGATCAGATGTGTAACATAAGCCTGCTTGTACGGTCCTTTCTGATGAGTCCCCGTAGCGCACAGATGCCGCTAATTAATCCACACAAGTCGGAGCATGTGAAACCGATACAATATATTAGCATTCTTGCTTCTTACTGTTTTAACATTTAATGTATTTCTTAGCATGTTTAATTTCATGCTACACTTAATGGAACGGCGGGTGATTTTTCTAAACTTTTATACCAGTTTAAGTACAATTTGTGATTTTTTTTGTTTAGAAAAACATAATAATAATAATAATAATAATAATCCATCCATTTTCTAATCCTCATATCCAGTTCAGGGTCGCGGGAAGCCTGGAGCCCATCCCAGGAGGCACAGGGCAGGAGACACCCAGGGCAGGACACCAACCCACCTCAGAATAATAATAATAATAATATAAATACGGATTATTTACATACTTTAATTACGTAGTATTTGAATGTTAAAGGTAGTTGATTACACCTTTAAATGTGTAAATACTGATTTTTTATCAGTTGATTTTTTAGATATATGTGGTGAAGTTCGAATCCGGCTAACCGCAGAAACAGACAGTTTCACCTGTTTGCCACTAGAGGGCATTAGCTCACCAAATACTTGCGCCGTGACATTGCAGGACTTCACTAATTGTAAATCCACTTCATGGTTTTGCTTTCATTTGCTCCGCGGGGCCTGGAGACTTCTACAGCCAAAAGCAATTTGATTCTGTCGGTGTCCAACTCCCGTCATCGAGCACAGCCGGATTCTGTGTTCCTTTGTCGCCAGTATATAACAAAAACACCGTCTTTACCATGTCTCAAATTAACAAGCTGTGTGTGTGTGTGTGTGTGCGCGCGTGTGTGTGTGTGTGTGTGGAGCCTCATACTGGAAGTTAATTTCAGGTTATATATTTAACACCGTTGCTATGAAAAATACGTTTTAGTCTCAGGAGTGTACATATGTCAAAAGGCTTTACACATGAGGACTGCTATCAAAGGACACGTATCAGTATTTTTTTTTTACATTATTATTATTATGTTTATTTGTTGCAAAATCTGTGAAATAATGGGGTACAATAATGACCCATGATCAACACCCCCAAGGTTTTTCTTCTTCATCGGACATTCAGAGTTAATAACCTACAAATTGTGTCATCACATACCGAAAATAATCGAGCTTCAGAGGAGTGGTAAAACAGGCATGACAAAAATTGGCAACATGGGAGTATGATAACAAAATAATTTATTTAAACAATGAAAACAACGTGCCTCATAATGTACAGCAGGATATATAAAAAATAAAATGAAATAGCGATGAAGTGCTTTCTCCTCAACAGAATAATCATGCGACTGAGGCGCCGGTGGAATTGCACTCGGCTGAGGCGCAGAAACATTCAGTACTAATATGCTAATGAACTATTCTCTCCGCTTGAATCTCTCCTACCAGGAGAGTAAAAATAAATACTTAAATAAATAAATAACAAACAGAGGCGCAATCCCAAACCTCACAGAGAAAACTAATTAAATAACTGCCTGAAGCGACCACTAAATTATGTTGTTTAATAAGGGTGAGTCCGGATGAAATATTGATGCCGGGCGCCGTGTGTCTCAATGTAGCATTATCATTTAAACAGATATTGGGAAAAGGATCACGTGAAAAGCTCCACCTGATGTTCAAAGGATCAGACGTGCGGCAAGTCTGCTGGCACGCCTCCAGAGAAGTTTTCTAAAAATAAAAAAAGTGACAACGTATATTTTTCATGTGCCACGTCTGCTTCTGTATTATCTGTCAAGCCGACGCCAGCAGAATACGCGCAGACAGAAGGTGGTAATTTTTGAAGTAAAAAAAAACGCCAGAAATTACAGGTGTGCACGCGCACACAAGGACGAGCGTGCACGCGAGCGCGAATACACGTTTCCACCATCATGCACCCCCGCTGTGGAGCGTTGTGTGTAAAATAAGTGCAGTGCTTATACTCTATTCGATAATTGGCACGTTTGGGTTTGGCATTCAACTTTTTTGAGGTTTGTGATGTCCGCCTGAAGCCGACTTCGTGTTTTCTGTGACAAATTTTAGAGGTCCCCCTCAGAATCAAATGTGAAATATTTATTTCGGATCATATATACTTAACACGATTGCTGTGGAAGGTGAAAACTTTCATCAGTCTTTCCGTGTGATGCCAAGATGGAGATCTGCTTACTCAGACATGAAATATTTACTATCTGATTTTGTACTGCATTTATTTAACTATCTTTAATAAGCAGATCTACAACACAAGCCAGTGCGTATTCCGTGTATGGCATTGATAAATTTAAGCTAAAGTTTTATGATTCCTTTAATAAAATCTGTTATTACATGAAGAAAGAGATTTATATTTACTTTCTCGTGATAAGAGAGAGCGTCTGAACAAAAATAAATAATGCATTTTTATTCTATCTAATTACGTACTGACTATGGTGTTTTTAAATGTGTATCCCAAGGCTGTCAGAACTCAGTTCTGCCTCTAGATAGATCGTGCTGAATAAAAAATGTGTGACTGCTGTGAGCGGTCACGCACACACGTGATAGGCACGCGCACAGCACCCACTTGGGAATCCGCCTCCCACCCCTTACCCTATATTACTCCCTACAACTTCATTCACTGCAGGTGGATTACATATTTCATGGCCAGGTAACTCTGCGGTAAAAATCAGACCGGTAAGAACCCCGCCCACGCCAGAGGCTGTTCAGGAGAAAGCCGTCTCACCAAATGATGTCCGCGTGGTATGTCTTGATTCGGCTTTCCTTATTAACTTAATAAGACCAACGTATAATTATCACGTACGTTCGTAAATGCATACAATAACTGGTTATGCGAAAACCAGCAAGAATTATTACAAAATATAACCTCGTACTTACCCGGGACACAAAATCAAGATTGTCATTCTGGTGCTATTGCGATTTACTGACTTCCTGTTTATTGTAAAAAAAGTGATAATGTATTTGTATTTGGCATGGGGGTTCACTGGGGAGCAGTGATATCTCTCTCACACCTCAATGGTTTTGTGTGTGTGTGTGTGCGTGCGTGTGTGTGTTTTTTCCCAAAGTCATACTAATTGGGTAGGTTGGACAACAGACAATGTAAATTACCTTATGTGTGTGCATGTATTGAGATGGCTTGTTACTCCACCAGGGTGTACCCTGTCTTCTGCCCAAGTCTGCCTTGGATAGGCTCCGGGCCCCTGTGACAACGCAGACAATTAGTGGATGGACAATGAGATGGGACCGCATGAGTTTGTCTGCCTGCGGTTGTCTTTTAAATCATTGATATGTCCCAGCAAATCCAGGATTTATATTTTTCAAAAATCTGTTTAATGTCATGCCTAATCCATCCATCCATTTTCTATACTGCCTTATCCAATTCAGAGTCATGGGAAGCCTGGAGCTCATCCCAGGAAGCACAGGGCAGGGGACACCCATGGGCGGGGGTCGAACCCACCACAGGCCACACACACATGCATGTAGTACAGGCAATTTGCAAACACCAATCAACCTAACCCACGTGTCTTTGGATTATGGGAGGAAACCAGAGAAAGAAAAGAAAACCCACCAAGTATGAGGAGAAGATGCAAACTCCACACACACACACACACACACACACACACACACAGGCCTGAGGCGGGAATCGAGCCCCGGGCGTGGCGGTACAAGGTGACAGCTCTAACCACTACACTGCCATTGTGCCTCATATACCTATATAATATAAGCATGACTGGCAACCAAATCAGCTGGAGCAGAATCATGAACATCTGTACATCCCATAGAGGACACTATTCTATGAGGATTAACAGACAGTTTTGTTGTTTAGATGAGAAGTATACACAAGGTGATTACTGTTTCTGAACATATTAAAACAAAATTATCATAGAACTGTTATACAGCAGGGTCTGGAAATTTTACATGATTGAATAAGTTATGCAAAAAGCTAAAAATTGATTTATGCTTTAATGAAAGTCTGCTTAATGAATAGGTAAAATTGATTAATAAACAAAATATTTGATGTATTCATAAACCTGTGTCTTGCATATTACGAGTCTGAGAAGTTTCACCAAAATCCAAGTATTAGTGCAGGATCAGGGATCTCGTGATCCAATACTACTTATTGATAAATGATCAGGTCATGCCAACAGGCTGTGAAATTAAAGGGTATTGGAAGCGGAGACAAAATTCTGTGGATTCAGTGCCTCCTATGAATTCCCCCCACACAAACACACCTCTGGTGGGGGGGTCCAACAGATATGACCCTCTTTGCTCTTCCAACCTGTTATTGCAATGGTTGTGACTCATCAAACCCACCTGGACATAGAATCCACAGCCTCAGAAATACTAAATAAATATGACAAAATGTGTAAGCAGTGAACTGAAGAAACATAAATGTACAGGCCACCAAATTCTGCCACTACCCTTTCTAAGACACTGTTAAGGGTTTAAACTCAAATTTATACCTTCTCTGGTTATACCAAGCTATGGAAAAGGGTTGACAGAAAAGGCTAAAGGTAAAAGAAGAAATAATTGGGATGCTTTAAAAAGGTGTGAAAAATGTGAAAATATCTTTTTGATACCAATCCAGTCGTGTACTTTACAGGGAAAAAGAAAAAAAAATTAAACACACTACAAAGGCAAATATAAAAAGAGAATTGAAAGTGTTTACGGAAGAAGACACATGGAAATTGTCACGTAATATTGTAGATTCCTCCTTTGTGCCCAGTACATCTGAAGGAGACGTCATTAACTTGAGCTAATGTAAAGGCACAGAACCTTGGGGAGATGATGGTATTTTCCTAGGACCTTGAAATGAGATGAGTTTTTGTTATTCATAGGCCTTCGGCAATGGTGTCTGAGGCATTTTGAGGGAACAGAGTAGAACCTGCTGATCAGAAAATAGGTAATATGACACCATCTGTTGAAGGAGGGAGAGAAGATGCAATCTTGCCAATAATTAGCCTCATGTCTATTGCAGGTGAAATTATGGAAGGTAATATTTCATCCAGGTTAGTTGAGCAGTCGCTAAGCAATGGCATTTTAAGGGAAATGTGCTCAGATGTTTAAAAGGCAGTGTCTGGCTAATTTACTTTTTGAGTATGCTATGAAGGACTGTGTCTGTGAAAGCATAGCCTTTGTGATTTATTTAGCTTTTTAAAAAGGATAAAGTCTAAAAAATAAATAAAATAAAAAGACACACTATAAAATAAATTGGATTTAAATTCCAAAGTAATGAACGTGCATGAGTACAGATGTGGCCTTTAACCAGAAAGACATTAATTTTTGGAAGGATACCCTTATGCAAGACAGTGTAATTAGTGGAATACCGTGGCGCTCCATGTTAGGGCTGTTATTTACTTAACTTGCAAATGAAATGGTGAAGAAGGTGCAGAATGTATACCTGAAGTGTTACAAAAACACGACTGCTGTTTTACAGAGGTGGGAGTGACATTCAGCTGGGAAACATGCAACATACGTCATTGTCCGGAAACTCAGAATTGTGTCACAAGTAGCCTTTGGAGGATTTAGAGGTTTGGAGATGGAAACTGATGTTTCAATGCCCAGGTGAAACACCAGTGTGAAAGTAGTGGACTGATGACTGGTTTGCTAAGATGGAAATGGTACCCAGCTGTGGTGCCACGTTGGTGCTGTGATACCCACCTGGGGTGTGGTGCCCACCTGTGGTATTCCTCCCACCAGTGCTGTGATACCCACCTGTGGTATTCCTCCCACCTGTGATGTGATACCCACCTGTGGTATTCCTCCCACCAGTGCTGTGATACCCACCTGTGGTATTCCTCCCACCAGTGCTGTGATACCCACCTGTGGTATTCCTCCCACCTGTGATGTGATACCCAC
>JABJVR010005548.1:14834-26148 GCA_025773905.1 Chitala chitala | reverse complement strand
CTGTGGTATTCCTCCCACCAGTGCTGTGATACCCACCTATGGTGTGATACCCACTTGTGGTTTGGTGCCAGCTTATGGTATGGTGCCCACTTGTGGTATGGCACTGTGGTGAGGGCAGCACATCAGTTTGGTTCCCTGTGCTGGAAACCCACATCACAGTCTTTGTTCAGTGGATTATTCCTCTTGCCTGGTACATTGAGCAAGCAACGAACCCTGGCTTCAGTCTAGAGCTGTCTGAAGTGTAAAGAAACAACAGAAGATGAGCGAAGTGTTCTTTAAGTTTGGTGACATCATTCTCTGGGTTGATATTCAAGGTCAAAGGAGCAAGGCAGAGGAGGAAATACCGTCATGTAAGCTTATAAAATATTAACCAAACTCTGCCCTCATTACATCCTTGTTGGCAGCACTTGGTTACAAACATATGGTCACATACACAAAGTACGCTAGCGCTTAGTTTACATTCGAACAGAAAATACTTTTTACGAGCGGCTGGGGTCAGAAAGATCGTCGTGATAGTTTACACAAGGCAAAGTCCTCTGATTAATTCCGGTTTACGCTACACAAAACAATTTAAAAACTGAATCGAACAAGACGTGTTGAATGACATCTGGTTTCCATTGTTCTGTTGTTACAATAACAGCAGATCAACCTTGTTATCTGCTGGAATTAATCGGTGTGCAACTTATTACACTCTAGGGTGAAACTAAATCAAAACAACGTTAACATGCATTGATGCACAATATGTTTTCTGTTAGTTATTTTATTGCTTCTTGCAATTGCCAGATTAAAAGTAATCACACCACTAGCTGCATATTGTGCAGGGATTTGCAATTGGCAGGCAAAATCTTGATCTTATTTCAGATAAGGCACACACATATTTCCGAGAGCCATTTCTCATGCGCTCTTATTACGCGTTGTTGCATTGTAACGCACGCACAATATGCGGGCGTGCGCTTTTTAATTTTCCGTGTTGACGGACCACGCTATCTGTGTGGATGCTTGCGTTTCATCTCATCGTGCTCTGAAGTTGAAAGGCAGCGATGTTCTCTCCTCAGTCTCAACGTGTGTTGGTCTGCAGCTGGAATTGAAGGATGTCTGATTTTGGCATTACAGCACAGATGCTTTCATGTTTATTTGGACTGCATGCTTGTGGGCTGTTTTTTTTATCTGTTTACTCTGCATTGAAGGCTTTTCTTTGAGAACTTTTACCGAGCAGTTATTACCCCAGAGCAACGGAAGCCCGAACGAGGCTGTGCTGGCAGAAGAACTTCGCTAACTTTACGCCATGACCGTCCTCATGTTTCACTGTCCTTGGGATGCGACATAGGCCCGGAAGGCTAACAGAAGAGTTATGGTATAAATCATATTTTACATTTACGTGGATATATATTTATATTGGATATTAATCTTTATATTTACCACCCATTTCCCACTTTTAGTACGCATTTTATCCTCTTCACAAAAACAAATAAAAACAAACAAATAATCAGTCAAAGAAACAAATAAGTAAAAAAAGAAACAAATAAATAACAATTATATTCCTCACGAGAATCCGACAACAAGGATTGTCTTCTCCAGTACTGTCTTTTTAATATTTCTCTCTGTAATGTGAAACGTAACTGAAGAGCAGGGAATAACACATTTATCACGTCTAGCAGACGTTGCGCAATGGGCGCCATCTATCATGCGTCGTTTGAGAGTGCCAGGGGCGATGTGTGCCAGGAGATCTGGTGGCACCAAACGCGAGACTTCCATGTTTTTTTTTATCCCTCTGTCACTCTTTGTCAAGGTGAGCAGTCGGTGTTTTTTTATCCGTTAAATACGTGATTCCCGGTTTTATGGTACTTCGCTTATCTCATCTCAGGGGGTTGTTAAGGAGAACTGTCGAATCTCTGCAGTCCATTGTTCAGGATGAAGAGCGTTCAACACGATCTACCTCCAAGTCGTCTTTAATGCGCGCGTGCCTTTCATTGCCATCATCTGAAAAGAAATTTAAACCCGCTCCCATTTTACGTTCAGAATATCTGCACCCCTGTAATCTATGAATTAACACCTGCTGCAAGACACTTTCGCTCTTGCCGTTAGATACCTGACCTGTCACATAAATCTGTACTCCTTCTGTATAAATGTACCGAGAAGAACGTAGCGTTCATTTTTTCCTGATGGACGACCTTGTTCTATATAATTTGTGTTTTACTTTGCTTTGCTTGCTGTATTATATGTTGTCAGTGAGTGTTTTATAGCGAAGGTGAAATACCTTTATACATAAAAAAGCGACTTTTTCCACAAAACACACACATAAATGACTTTACCACAATGACAGCTCAGCACACAATGAAACATACAATATCACTGGCTAAATGCAGCAGAAGAGTCTGTGCAGATACTAATGGGAAACTAATTTACCATGCAGATGCTCACTCTTTGCAGGCCTGAAAGTTGTAGGTTGTGTTTTATTATTTATGGAACATATTTACGGGAGTAACTACATCGTCGTGATTTTTCTTTTCTTTTGATTATTGATGTAGACAAATTTACTAAATGGGAACTAGCACAAACCAGCGTGTGCTGCATTGGCAGTCAGAACGAATAGCTCAGTCGCCCATATGTGCTACACTGGTGTTTACCAACTGTTTTGCATGAGTCAGAAAAGTTTTGTCCCTTCTGTTCACTGAAATGACACCAAAAGGGCCGATGTTCACTGTTAATACTACAAAAACTAGAGCCACTACACTGTACTTGTATATGACCACAGCTAGAATGATTGTAATTGGCACTGACGTTGAATTGGTTTCGTAATAAAGAGTGGTCTGTCTGCTCCACTGTCTCGAAATAACTGGCGCATTAATGAGTGTGTAATGTTTGGGGATGACAGTAAGAGAGGTGAGGTCCACTATGCAGAAAGGGAGATTTATTACGAGGAGACAGATGACTAACACAAGGAGTAACAGGAGGAAACAGATTAAGGTACTTACAAAGAACATCTAACCACAGCTGTCATAACAGACAAGACTACAACCTTACTACTACAACACAACAATAACTAGCAGTGGACTCATTGAAGGACAGGGGTTAAATGAGGAAGAATAGATAACGAGGAACAGGTGATAACACTAATATAATTAACTAAGGAACATCAAGTGAAAAAGAATGGGGAGAAAGAGGAAATAGCGGCACCTAGTGGTCAGGGTAGTCCACTACAGGTGCTGGGTGTGACAGTGTAGGTGTATTGAACATGCAATATACAATAGCTGCACAGCAGTTACAAATTCATGGAAAGGAGCATCTTTAGAATGCTTAAAAATCTGTGTGGAAGTGTAACAAGGCAGTTTGAGGAGGTCATCAGGGCTAGAGGGAAAACTGCTTAATATCAGTAAGGCACAGCAGTTGATGTGCTGTGCTGACATTAATTTTAGCATGTGTATCAATATGATTGAAAGAACCTTTGGGCATTTGTTTTCCACCGACAGTATACAAAAATAGCTATTTAAACTAAACATTAGCAGAGAGGGCAGTGGGAGATGTGTGTTTTTTAAAGACCTTGTGTGTAAGTAAAGCCCAAAATGTAGGCAAGAAAGAACTTGTGTGGAACCCCCTCTCAATTCTGTTGCAGAGGGTCGAAAACGTGATGAAGTGTAGGTGTCATAGAGAGCCGGGGTGAGCTCATGTGGGCTTATCTGGGGCTTCCAAAAATTGGGTGTCACCTGGTTTACTGCACACAGAATTTAGTCACTGAGAAAAGCATTATATCACAGACCTGTTACATAATTATTATTATTATTATTGTTGTTGTTATTTCAATTATCGGCTTTTGCGAAAGGTTGTACAGCTTCATGAATGTCTCTAAAGGACTGCTATGTTGAATCATGTTTACCGACTCTTACCAGAGAAGGTTAATTCCAACTGGTTTGCTTCCATCCTAAAGCAATACCCTCACTAAGACAGCCACCCCAAAGAAGGCAAACCAGCAAGGATGGAGGAGAGAGGGAGTAATTATGTGCAGTTTTAACGAGGTGGGGGAAAACGTTCAGAGGTCAACAAGGGGAAAGGAAACATCGCATGCCATGCATGCTTGTTTACACGAGCGCGTGTGCAAGTGTGTGAGGCAGAATCGGTCAGCAGAATGTTGGCTTTCTTCCGTGCGGACTCGCTCATGCTGTAGTCACATGTTTTGCAATGCACTCACGGCAGCTGGTGAGCAAGTAAATGCGCCTGTCATCTTCATAACATGCTAAACTGTCATCTGTGACAGCTCTTATAACCGGGGCCGGCCTCCAAAGGACCGAAAATACCTTCAGCATGTTTGCTTTGTAGCATTCAAGAGCTAGTGCTATTTAATTCACTTTCAGAGCAGCGCCATTAATTCTTATGGAAAGTATTTAAAACTGATTGCTTAATTAGCAGAGATAGCACAAGTCATTACAGGAGAAAAAACCGATTCCTGTGGAAATGTCATTTTAAATCTGCAATACCCCAAAAGAATGCTGTGGAAAGTCTGCATTTTAACTTCAGATAGATTAAAGTTAGAGTTTCTGAGCTACAATTAGACACAGTTTCTTCTTTAGGTAGTGATTATATAAAATATTATTTAAACTTTTTGCAATGAGTGAAAAGCAGCAATGCCTTGATAGTGGTGAAAGGCATTTATGCATTAAATTTGGAAAAATACCCGCCCCACACACATGCATCAACATTAAATTACAGTACATGACAATGAAAACTTGGAACTGAAGTTCTTCTTCCAGAATATTCTCTGATGGCTTTCCCATGCATTGGGAAGACTCTTCTCTCTGTTTGAGCCAGCAGAGTGTGCTAGGGCTGTATTCTTGGCATGTGGCAGTACACTGCATAAACATCACGAGGGTTATGAGCGAGCTCGGGCCGGTCACCTGTTATTAGCATCCTTTCCTCTTCTCAAACAGCAAATGTGTTCATCGTTCCGTGTCACTTAGATGCAGTTTCTATACAAATCCTCCTTAGTTACGGAATTCACGTACATAGAAGTTCTCCAGTGTCACTGTGGGACTCCTTTGCAGGCTGGTTTTTTCATTATTATCCATTCCTCCCAATATGTGAGTGTGTGTAGGTGTGTATATGGGTAATGACTGGAATCCTATGTAGGGTGATACCCCCCCTTAACCCCTATGGTTTTTGGGAGAGATTTTGCTTGTCTGACGTTGGCTGGGCAGATGAATTCTGTGCACGGTTCGAGGCGGGCTCACGCCGTACACTCGGCTAGAGTCGTGTGACCCTCAAGTAAGCAGGCCAAGGCTTATAAACAAGCACCTGTCACAGAAACACCCCAAACCTTAACACACTGCACCTTGTGCCGCTGAACGCCTGTAGGCAGAGGAGAGAACAGGAAATAGGGCCAGGGTGAGGGCGACGGGGCACCTGTGCACTCAGGGGTGGCGGAGCTCGTATGCCAGTGGGTTCGCATCCGGGGATAGCAGCAGTACCAGACATGTTCATCTCACCAAGCGTGTCCCCCCCAAGGTCTTGGTGCTGCTGCCTGGAAGCATTTATGACTGCACCTCCCAGCCAATAGAGTGCTAACTATTTGGGTCCACCAAGGCATTTCATACTCAAGGGGGCACAAGTGAGCAACAGATGAAGGAAGCAGTGAAGAATAAAAGTGATCGGAGATGCAGGTCCCATACTTTATTCAGGAAGACCAGCTGCCTACCTTCTCCCGACCCTCCTGTCAGAAACACTATGTCATTTCTGCACTGGTGCCCAGCACGGTGTATGCAGCAGACCATATGATTTAACACAGGAAGGATGTGTTCAGTAAGGCTCTGAGGTAATCGCCTAAGAAGGCTTTGAAAAGGGTGCAGTGACATCGAAGCACTCATACCATGAAGCAGGAGGCTTCTGCTGCAGAACTGAAACAGAAGTGCCTTTACAATGAGATGCAGATTTACCTGGAGAGGTGAAATTACACCACTCAAATTCATGTATTCCATTTTTCACACGCCTGCTCACTCGCACACCCGTTCGTTTCTTGACGGGCCCAAGTCCTCATCAAAGAACTCCGACACCAGCAGAGCATCTGACTTCATCCAAGCTAGCGTTTGGCTCGTTGCTTTGAAGCAAATATTAACCGACAGCTAACTCGTACAGTTAGGCTTAAATCCAGAAAAATTAATTAAATTAAACCACTGTTTGTTTGGGGGAACTTGCTGCAGTGTTGTCCTTTTTTTGCACCAAATTTCTCATCTACACTTAAAATTCCTTTTCTTTCTGGAAGTGAGGCTTGGTGTTTTCAGATGAAAGGCTCCATTGCTGACATCAACATGACTCTTTGCTCCTGAGACGAGGTCCTGTAAAACTGCAAAGTGGGTGTCCCTGTAACCTCCTTTAATTTAGATTCTCAGGGTTGTGATCGCTCTAACTTGGCGTACAATGACTCGGCTGCCTAAGTTATTTATGTGATGTAATCTGTTCATTCTTCTTTATTGAGTAAGATTATTATTTATAAAGTACTCAGAGTACATACTGTGCAATCTTTTATATACTGATTATTTCAGAGGTTTTGTAATTATTGCGTTCATTGTAGCGCCTGCTTATCACCATGCAAGGTCACAATAAACCTCTGCGATTTCGCAAGATAAAAACGCGTTTCCTCTCGGAGCCTTGAATAATTGAATAACAGCAAAAGAAAGACAATAAAATTTGGATACAATGTGTCATATGAATTCTGTTAACATGACCAATTCATTAAATACAAGTTATGACCTTTCGAATTAGCGTTCTTACCAAGAACGCTTGTTTAAAAAATAAAGCTGTTTTTCACACGGCGCATGCATGCTAATAATAAATCAGAAAAGTACGAGTAACTTAACAAATATAGAGCAATTACTGCTCTTTTCGTAGCAAACACCATTAGATGTTCATTTTTTAAACTAGTCACAACTAGGTATTCCCAAAGCTCTATTATTAACCGTTGTATGATTGTGCATGTATCTAACACAATGTTTTGGGTTATGCCAAATTATGCGTACAAATGGTTTATTTCAGTTTATTGTTATTGTCTATGGTTTTTAAAGCACGTCAGTTTCACGTACACGTAACCTGTCGTGTTCACACACTGGAGCAGCTCGTCAGTTGTAAAGCTTTCTTTAAAAAGCCGTGGGAATGACTTACATGGTTGAAACCATTATGATGCAGAAATAGTAAAAAAAAGGGATAAGGGATTGCACTTTTTATTGCATTTTCTTTGTATGACTGTTCAGAAGGTACTGATTTTGACATGCATAATCCAGTCCATGAAAGGTCATCTATATTGTGTTTGACAGCTCAGTGCAAACCTTCTGCACTGACGTGACCATAGCAGCTGCTGCCTGAAGGGGGCGTTGTATCCCAGCAGCACCTCCTTGTTGGTGACATGTACTATATTCCCTGACAGTTTGCAGCCAGTCATTCTGTGGCTTTTCCCCAAGTCGTGAGAAGCTCTCTCCAGTGGCTAAACTACATGTATTGATTCCATTTTGGCTCATCCTTAAGAAAGACAGGGATGGCGGTGGGGGGGAATTTAGAAGGAGGTTCTTCACTTTTTTAGCCTGGAACGTCATTTCAACAAAGTGCCGGACAAAATGAACAGGTCCTTCTCAGCTAACACAGTGATTTGCAGCCCCAGAAGCTGTCAGCTCTAAATAAAGCCTTCAACTCCGCAGTCGTGTCTGCTTTTACACCCCAGTGGCATATTGTGTTGACAGTGACAAAATGAATGAACTTTCAAAAAAAAAAAGAAACACTTTTTTTTCTGCTCTGAAGTTAGCCTGTGATTATGTGTTCAGAACACCCTGATGCATTTAAATTCCAGCTCAATCACTGTGTACATTAACGAGGTCTGCGGAAAACTTCTGACCCTCATGCGTTGAGTAATATTTATATAAAGAAACCACACCACGCATGCCTGTATTTCATCGTAAATTGTTCTTTTTTTTTCCTCTTTCCAGGTTGCCACTGCATGCTAATGTGTTCTGTCAAGGCACTTCTCATATGTTGGCTGTTTAATATTCTTTATGTCGCCATTCGGCAGTTTAATGCACCAGATTTTTTGGAGACGGAATTCAGACATGCCGCATTACATAAAAGCCTTCGTGAAAAAATAAACGTGGATTAAAAAAAATTAAATGGGCATTCCTCTGTATTGCATGCTGTCAAACAATAATGGAGATGGACATTCTTGTTTTTTAACATCTACCCCGGTGTGGTGAAAAGTATTTTTCACACCAGTCAACACGCATTATTCTTTATTGGCAATACTAATCTACAGTCATAATTCATAAACGATATTGTTCATTTAAATTCAGCTACTGTCCATCTGAACATCTGTGGATTTGTGATGTCCAGCTTTTCAAAAGACATGGGAGGAATAAATTAGTTAATGTATTAATTTACTGTCAGCTATAAAAATAATAAATAATTTTTTGTCATTGTGATTTTTCCCCTCTTAAGAGCTGAGATAGTTGCCATCAGCAAAACTGCAGGATGTGAAATCATTTCCTTATATAATTTCTGTTTCTAGGCGATCTTAGTGCTTTTTTGTTTGTTATAATGTGCGGAATTACAACGTGAAATAAATTTTAATTTCTTTTATAATAAGTCAAAGTTAAAGTGGTTTTTATTGTCATTTCAACCATATACAGTGAGTACAGTACACAGTGAAACTAAATAACGTCCGTCTAGGACCATGGTGCTACATATAACAACATATAGCTGCATGAGATAAACATATCTAAAGTTAAAAACTAAAGAGATCCTGAGTACATAAAGTGCATGCGTGCAAAAGATGTGCAAACAGTGCAAATACAGCCACAAGACGAAACGTACGAGACAGAGACTGCACCGACTCATATGGGTTAAGGTGCGAGATAATGTGTGTTACAGTACACTGATGCAGCGCACTGACAGAATACTGATGGTACTGAATTCGGTCACTGTACACAAGACAGGTAAAAATCACCCTGACATTAGATTCTACTATGATTTTCTGCTAATTTTGCGCCATGGGCAGTTGACAGCTGTACGGGAAGAGATGGGTAACAACTGGGTGTTATGAATGGCTGCAAAATGCACAAATTTACACAAAATACATCCTCTCATGATTTGGAATAAAATACATAAAACCTGAGAGTCGACCTTCATTAAGCACCAGGCCAGGAACAGCTGAATGACAGCTGTTCCTGACCTTCCTACTGGTGAGCATTAATACACATGACACTGTAAGCCAATTCAAAAATGTTTAGACGTGAACAAAATTGTTCTGAGTGGCTTTCCAAAGGACTGGCTTGAGAGTCCCTGGGAGATGGTGTTGTATGGCATTCAGCTTACTATGTCTGAAAAAAATAGGAGAGAGAGAGAGAGAGAGAGAGAGAGAGAGAGAGAGAGAGAGACGTTTCATGGTGAGGACTACCAAATGCTCCTTGAGGAGTAAGCGAAACACTTTGGGACAGGATAAAGGCTTGGAGGGGGAGCTTTGAAAAGGGTAACCCCCCCATCTGGTGCCCCTGTGAAGTGGCAGCCACCCTCTTGGTGCTTAGCTGAGGCTCTCATGAGCCCTGTCAAGAGAAACTGCTGAGAAGAGAGTAACTCCGAGTTACAAAGTGGAAACGTCTCTTTGCAGAACCGTGGGCCGGAGAACAGCTTTGACAGCAGACTTGCACTCTGAGAGAGCAGGAAAGGGAGCAGCCCGTGTGGTTATTACAACACACACCCCGGTGTTTGGTGTGTAATCTCTGGACCTGTGCCAGGCTCTTTGACTAAAGGGGATATCAGTGGGGGATAAAATGGTACCAGTATTCCGTGCAAATGACTTGGATGTTTATCATGTACTAAAGTGATCTGGATGTGTGGGTTTATCATGTACTAAAGTGATCTGGATGTGTGGGTTTATCATGTACTAAAGTGATCTGTGACACAGATCAATAGACATACATACAGACAGACAGACAGACAGACAGACAGAAAAAAAGAAAGAAAGAAAGAAAGAAAGAAAGAGAAAGAAAGAAAGAAAGGAAGTTTAGGAAGTAACTCGTGAAGGTCTATTGCATCAGATATTGTGCAAAAATATGTAAGCTCTTCTAAAGGACATTTTGATAAATTTAGTACACCTAACACCCCTAAATTCTCAGGGTTTGTGTGACAGTGTGACAGACTTTAACAGATGCTACATAATTCCTTTGTGGATAAATGAACACTGGTGTCATTTGTCACCACAGACAAAGGTTATCTTCTTCACAATAAGAAGTGTAACTAACACATATTACCTACTTTGGCTTGGCTGTCAGGGGGAAATCATTTCTGAACATGATTGAAATTATTATTCTTTATTCCTTAATATCCTGGTAGGTTCTTACTTAAAGGTATAAGTTCTAATGGTTCTTTTATTATTTGTGTGTATGTTTGTGTGTGTGTGTGATGTTTCAAGCTTAGCTGCTGCATTGCATGGAAATGTTAATCAGTTGTTTTGCGAGGGAGTATTCCTGCTACTCCAGTCCTACACGCTTCAGTCCAGCTGTCAAACCGAAGTTGGCACCGATATGTGACAGTAAACATTCCATTTGTGTTTCGGAGGCCTGTGTTTAAACGCCATGCTTTCCGCAACCCGCTGTCAGTTTAATTCAGTGGGGGGGGTAATGTTTAGTTCCTGCTGATAAACTGTAACCCTAACACATTGTCTAGTGTCAATGTACACTTCTTCCTCTTTGAGTTTGTCTTGGCTTCACCCATGTATTTTATCACTTACATTTATTGCTATTTCATCCCATAATTTTTTTAAAGGGTTAACATGATCAATGTCTCAGTATTTCAGATAAACATCAGGGTTGAGACTGGACTGATCCATTAAAATATTGATCTATATGTACTACTTCATAAAGTGTTGCTAACCTCTTAAAAGTAGACTGTAATTGAATGTTCAGTGGCTGTGAGATACCGAGGAGCTCGGAGTAGCCAAACACCTGCCAAACGTGTGTTAAAAGTACAGTATACAGATTATTCTGGAAGAATTTCAACACCAAGAAAAAATAGTTACATGTCAGCAACAATACATTCTCCGCGAGGTGAACATCACTGAACAGAATCCCACAGCAGACCTCTTGAGCTGTGTTAATTTTGTCTGACACCTGGGCTGTGTACAGGCCCAGTTACCTAGTGATCCACTGGTCTTGTCCAGTGCAGGGGCTGTGTACAGGCCCAGTTACCTAGTGATCCACTGGTCTTGTCCAGCACAGGGGCTGTGTACAGGCCCAGTTACCTAGTGATCCACTGGTCTTGTCCAGCACAGGGGCTGTGTACAGGCCCAGTT
>JABJVR010005547.1:0-13411 GCA_025773905.1 Chitala chitala | reverse complement strand
TATATAAAGTTTTAAAAACACCACCATTTTGCCCATCACTGTGAGAAGTGACTGACCTCATGTGAAGCACAAATGCATATCACCATCGCTGCTTGTTACTCAGTCTGTGACCTATGTAGTGAAACTTACATCTCATCACTTTGATAAAGATCTGATTTTCCCTCTCCTGCTCTGCAATCTTACTACATTTCATTATGAGTAATAATGAACTTTTATGCAGTACACTGCTTTAATATCATTATTAAATTTAAAAACATCATTAATTCTTAAAGAGAGAACAAAAAAAAAAAAACCACTGTATACCGTATTTCTCCTAATTAACAAGTTACATGCAGGCGCGTCTATTTGAGGCCAAAATGTGCAAATTATGAAGTTTTTAAAACGAGAAGTTTGGGTTTTTAAAAACCTTTAAAAACAACAAGTTGTTACTAAAAAGCCTAACTTTCTTCTACGTTCTTTGAAAAAAATCTAAAAATTAAATTCCCATTAACTATGACTTGTAAAAACGAATAAAATTTAGTCATTATCAGTGTTTCCGTTACGCATATGAAGACCTTATTATTGTACTTGACTACAATCAATTTGGGATTCAGAAGAGGATTTTGTCCAAATAATGTAGCATTTTTGTGTTTATTAAAACACTTTAGTTGTAGAAAATGCACACAATTCACTGTACTTACACACTGATTCTCCACAAATCCACACTTCTACCCATTGACCACGTTTCTATGTCACCACTTTAATCGCGTAGGAGGGGAGCACTTTATCGTGTCTCGTACCATATTAGCCACCCTGGCTTATCAAGTGGGGGCGCGTCTATTAGAGCGGGCACGTTAATTAGGAGAAATATGGTATGAGGCGATGAGCACAGTAAAACTTTAAAAGTGAAGTGTGTGCGTGCGTGCGTGCATGTGGGTGAATGTCGAGCTTGTTGGCTGCAGATCCACTTACTGCGTATAATGTCCTGGTAAGCACAAGCAGCCGGGGAATCCGTTATCTCAGAGAGGACCGATTTTCCTTCATCACAGCTCTTACCTTACAAACAGAACAGGTGTCACAAAAAATTTTGGTAAAATACCAAAAAGCCACTTGGGTGATTGGCCCAACTTTCTCAATGGGAACTTCTGGCATTTGACCAGCTCATATTTACTCTGGACACACACACACACACACACACACACACACACACACACACACAGGGAAAAGCAGGGGCATATTCTCAGGGCTGTGAACATGTAAGGAAACGTTAATTCCCACATCCAAAAAAAAAAGAAAAGAAAAAAAAAAAAAGCACTAGAACACGCAACCACAACAATAACTGGCACGGTTTAGTGGCTTGTCACAGACAATCACAGGCATGTAGTCTGAGCATGTTCTTCCACCTCCAGACTTCAAACGCAAGGCAAGCAGGGGACGTGCTGACATACCGATCTGTGGATCCAGCGGTATCTGACCCAGAAGTGGAAGAGCCAAATCGAGACACATCTTCTTTGCTCCTCCAGTGGTGGGAGGAAAAATCTGGGATGTATTCTTTAAATAAAAAAGGTGAGGGGGTACTGAAACTATTAATGAGGCTTTATGTAAATCTATACAGTTTTTACTAGGGTGACACTTCCAAAGACAAATTCGTTTAGTGCCTTGCTCTGGGTATCTACATCAGGGCTGAACCTTTTCCACCAAGTATTTTACTAGTGTGCTGACAAAGGTCTCATGCTATGCCATAAATAAACAACAACAATAACTTCTCATTAAAGAAATTATACACCTGTATGTTAATGCAATCAGTGGGTACAGCTTTGGACAACAACTGTAGTGCTGAAGACTCTAGGAAGTGCTTACACACTGAGACCAGCAGCACGTCAGCACCAGAAGCAACAGATAAGGTGACCTCAACACCTAAACAAATCAGGAACAGCTGAAGCAATGTGGAAGCTGCTGGTGAGTTTCACAGCTGGGAGGAGTTGCAGAAAGCAGGACTGAGAAGTGCTGGGAAGCCAGACTTTTCTTTTTTACCTTGCATTTGGGGCATATGAAGCCGCTCATATTTTCTACAACTCCAATCACTGGAAGTTTCACTTTCCGACAGAAACCTATTTCTTTACGGACATCTTGGAGAGAAACTTCCTTCAAATATAAAACAGAAGGGAAAAAGTAGAGATACGAGAGGAATGTAAACAGATTAAGTAATCACAGAAAATCAGACGACACACATCAGCCCTACGATATAGCTGCATACGCATTTGTATTCGCGTCTTAGAAGAAGGGACTTTCCATACTTCCCTTCAATGAATGAAATCGCGTTTCACCCCACAAAAAAAAAAAAAAAAAAAAAAAAAAAAAAAAAAAAAAAAATCACAAGCATTAAAAAAATTATTCGGCACTTAAGTTTCTTCAGAGAAAAGTTGAGCTGAGAAAGGATTTAAAAAAAAAAAACACTTATGTGGCAAGTTTTAAAATACCTGTATAAACACACGGAACCGCATACCATTACAAAGACAGAAACGATGTCACGGTTCAGTTTTATTTTGCAAAACACGTTATTTATTTAATCAGCATAGGGCTGGCAAATAACAGTCATATAAAGTAAACTGGCAGCAGGAATAGTCCAATGAGGATATGCGTAAGGGATATAAAAGAGTTGGTCTAACTGTATATGATGGGTGTGATCAGGCTGTTAGAGTGGAACGAGACCCACCGGAAGAGATGCTGCACGCCACAGGCAAGGTAAACAGGAAACACCATAGCCACTCAGGCTGAAACTCATGCCGGGAATGCCAAACACGTCAGTGAACTCTGACTGGGGCAGGGGCATTACCTGGGGTGTGGTCATGACAACTGCCCCGTCCACGCTGGAGCCGCTCAGGTACTGCACCACGGACAGATGCTCATCAGACGTTCCTGGGGGCGTGTCTACAACAAGGTAGTCCACGTCACCCCAGTCCACGTCCCGCAGGAACTGCTTGATCATTCCTGCCGAAAAAGGGTTCGCCAGCTTCAGGTCATTCCACACAACCCATCCTTGATTTGTCTAACACAAACAAATCATGCTTGGGAACCTGTTTTTTTTTTTTTTTTTTTATCATCAGACACGATTTTTTGAAAGTCTATGTTGTATTTGCACTCATAGTGATTTCTTCACATTGGAGTTGTGCAGCAGGAAACATATTAGTGTGTTGTGCTGTTGCAATATTTTTAGCAAGCAGAGAACTTCCTTTCATTTTGGTGAACCGAATGTTATCTTCAGTGTTAACTGTTTTGTTACAGCACATGGACTGGTACAGTCGTAGGTGTGGCGTGGCTATAAAAGACATTAACTATGGTAACCTAACCTGCACACTAAATACCTGTATGGCAAAACAAAAACAACAAAGAGGCTTGTGAAGAAAAGAAAGAATGGCAGACAAATTCCAACATCGCCCTGTCTGACAGCAGTTCTAGTGTCCCTCACAAACAACTGAAACTCAGACAGAGGGCAAACTCTGTGTGTGTGTGTGTGTGTGTGTGTGTGTGTGGCCATCCCTGCCAACAGTCACCGTGGCATGTCAGACTTTATGTGATCCTACAGTCTTCAATGTCAGCACACAAGTTCTTAAACGGAATGTGAACCAAAACTAAATTCTTCTAGAGTGGGGCTGTTGGGGAAGTAGATGTGTTATCATGTAATGGAAAGGCATGGACAGTCATCTGCGGACCACCGGGACAGCTCTGAGCTAGTTTGGAGAGTCCCTCAAGAGGAACTGAAAACACTGCTGCAGTTATAAATAAATGTAAGGTGTCGCTGTTCACTCATACACGTGTGGGCTTTAGGGCACACCTCTTCTGTGCTATTTTCTCATGTGATTCTGAGAACTCGAACATTTACTAGTGACACCCTGGTGATTGGGGCATACATGTTGTAACAGTGACTTTTCTCTACCATTGCTCTGCTCTTTTTGTGTCCACCTAGCTACAGTAAGAAGGCATAGCAACCATTTTTTTTTGGTCCCCTCCAGATGACCGCGTCGTCAGGACTGCCGAGCAGGAACCCAATGGACATCACAGCTAAATTGTCCTCGACATACTGAAAACAGAAAACAAAAAGTAACCTTAGTTTGTATCGAACTAGTAAATGTGTAACACACTACAAAACATTAACAGGAATTCAAAATGGTAACTTTAACACTCACTTCAAATTATTTTTTTTATTTTCTGGCCAAAACAAGGAATTACATAGCACTTTATGGACAAAATGTATGAGCTGGAAAACTTCCCCAGTAATTACTTTGAATCGAGATAATTAAAAAAAAAAAAAAAAAAAAAACACTTGCTAACATGTCAAACAACAATTCAAAAGGAAGTTAACTTCCTGTAAGGCATTTTTAATAAAGCTTTTTTTAAAGGTTTATTAAACGTTAATTTAACCTGTTACAGCAGCCAAATGAGTATTTTAAAAATTAGACAACATCTGCTGAAAGCACAGTTTTGACGACTTTAGCCCAAAAACTTAATATCCAACACACAAAATTAAGCAATACTAGGCATTTTCAACTGAATGTGCGACTTTGTTAACCATTTAATTTCCTTAAAAACAAACCCATCCTTCTTTTGTTCTCAAGTGGAAAATATTTTACTGACGCCTCCTCCCTGTCAAAGCGGTGACCTGTTTCACTTGCCAAACGCAACCAGCACAGCCAAGGCAGAATCTGGTTTTCCCCCATATATTCCAGCACACACTTCCTTCTCTGTGGTGTGGGAAGGGTGTGTGAAAGAGTCCTGTGCAGCTTTCTCTTCTCCTGGGTCAGGCCAAAGCTTTGATGTCCAGCAGCTATGAGACCATCTTAACCCACAAGTCGAAAAACCACATCCAAGCTTGTGCACTGACTGGCTATGCTACGAGGGAAGACATAGCTGCCTGGTACATTGTGAGATAAGAGCTGTGAAATAGCCAGTTAATAGGGCCAGAGTCCACCGCTCAGGGACATGACTGCTGTGGATGTTGAGGCTGCTTAAATATTGTGCATCGTGTGCCACAGTGAGCCTACTCTGAATGTGGGTAGGCTGGGAAGCAATTGCACTATAAGGGTGTTGCTCTGCTCGCAATCTTTTTCCTCATACATTTGGGCAGGCTCAGAGGCCACAAGGTGAACAGCTGTGGCGGGACGAGGTGTACAGTTCACAGGTACTTCCTTGGTGATCTGCAATGAGGTCAAACCAGTCTTCTGCTGCCTGCGAGTTTCACTCGCATGCCAATGGTCAGGCTGTACACAGCTTTTGTATTTAAAAAAATGCCATGGTGGCACAAAAGCAAGTGTTCCCTTGGGAGCAAAAAAAAAAAAAAAAAAAAAAAAACCAGGGACTCAAACGCAGACTCGGGTTACCTGACTTAGACGAGTACACACCTGTTTAATGAACAGGTAACTATGTTTAACACACTGAAGATAAGCTATCTACTGGGTCAAGTCAAATATCCCTCCTGCATCAAAACACAGAACCTGAACAGCACAGACCTCATAAGTACACAGGAACAAGAAACACTGTCACAAGTTCACAATCACATTTTGGGAAAGTTTCCAAAGTACTCAGCGGTAACAATCAAGGTCATAAATATTCAGGCAGACAAGAAACGTCTTGTCTCACTATACAGTAAAATTTGCTGAAATGTGTTTGTGGTGGCATTATCTATGCCTCAGTGTAATATAGACAACATATATGCAGGTCATTGTGCCCCTAACCCTTTCTTTGTCATCACTAAGCCATCTTGTTCAGCCAGTAACATCATGCACTGTTCAATTAATTATTATTTTTCAAGCACTGCTTACTGACAGAAATATGAGTGCTCTAGAGTGTATACCAGCGTATATCATGGAGAAAGACATGAGGGATCTGGAGCCTATCCCAGGGTATATCCTGAACATGGACATAAGGGATCTGGAGCCTATCCCAGGGTATATCCTGAACATGGACATGAGGGGTCTGGAGCGTATCCTGGGGTATATAATGGAAAAGAACATAAGGGATCTGGAGCCTATCCCAGGGTATATCCTGAACATGGACATGAGGGGTCTGGAGCGTATCCTGGGGCTTATCCCAGGCAAAAACACAAGTCGTCTCCCAGCCGAGGTGACAACACATTAAATCTGTATGCATGTGGAAAGCGAGCTGAGTCTTTACACCGTAAAATCTGCTTACCACTGGTGACCAGCCGGACCCACTCTGATGCACCTACAGAGAACAAGAATAAATAAATGCAAAAAGCTATGCGGCAATCCATACAATGTGCAGCTAATCTTGGTACATGCACAACGACGTATTCATGTTGAGTTGCACACTTTCCATTCAGGCTCATGCTGATGGATATCCAACGTCATGGAGCAGTCCATAATGGAGGACTTCCATGGATATATACTTTTACACCAACTGTAAATTCACATCATCTTACTTATTGTAAAGACACTCCCGGATGGTTCAGACATTCACCACTGGTGTGACTCAGTACCTGCTCTCCCTCCAAGCCCATTATTTTAGGAATGGAAGGTCCACAGATGTCCACGTCCAGCAGTGCCACCTAAAGGCAGAGAGGAAGATTACCAAAGGTTAACAGGCAACACTGGTCAAGCACCTGGACGAACATCAACAAGGCACTTGGTTCAAATCTGAAATGGTGAATTCTTCAACAGGTGACCCAACACCTTTTTAATCTGATTTTGAAACATGCTGCATTAAAATGGCTACATACTGTATTTAAACATCTCAGTGTGAAGCAGAACAACTGAACTAAAACAACTCTACTACCTGAAGTACATCATGAACAATAAAGTGATAAAAGGTCTCTTTCACAAAAGTAATTTCATCTGGAGTAAAAAGAAACGTGTACTTGAAGATGTAAATGTTGATCAGATATACCCAGTTTGTTTATTTGGATCATCTGAAGTAAAAAACACATAATTTAGTCCAAAATTATAGTAAAGACTAGATTGAAACTGAACATAATGCAGTCCAAATATTGAGAATCTCCTTGGAAAGTCTTTGCCAAAAACACCCAACAGCCACGTGCTAAAAGACCACTTGCTTTCTTTTTCAAAATACTAAAAATCTGTAATAAATCCTTATTCTGGCAGCCTATTCCAAGTTCTTTAAATTGGGTATTTGGGAATGTCTATAAAGATGGAATTATTTAGATCACCAAGGTTACCTACTCCACCATTCAGTTGACTGTGCAGGTGCTCGTAAACTGATGCACAATTACAGATAACAGATTATGGTCATTTCCTTACCCATCCTATACATCGTCGATACAAAAAAGACAAAATAATGTTGTACAACGACATACGAGCTGCATAAATGCTTAAAACAACTATGCATAAAAAAAAAACATTACCACGCGTCTTAGGAAGTACCAAAAACTCTTTCACTCTCCCTTTCTCTCTCTCTCACACAAACTCTCCCTCACTTACTCTCTCACACAGCAATTTAGTGTAACTTTTGCAGTACCCGACACAGGATTTAACTCACTTCCTGTTCAGTTGGTATGCCTTTGTTCGCCAGGTACTTACCAACTATACTCTGACATGCTGCCAGTTTTTACCACAATTCAAAAAATGACTGCCTTCCTCAAAAGGGGAGGAACACAATTTGTATAACATCTATTAACGATTCACTTTAAAAAAAAATACTCGTATAACCTCGTTAAAAAAAAAAAAAAAAAAAAAAAAAAAAAAAATTCAGATTAAGTACTTCTGTAAAGTGTGCACGAGTTGAATTTAGAACTTTCATCAGAAATTTAAATTACAATAGCAAACGCCCACAACTACGAAGATATTTATTGTACTTTTAGATCAATTTATGTAAATAACAGTCGCCTCGCCATTTCCGTACGTTCTGCATTTGCGGATTTAACCAGCCATAAATTAAAAAAAAACTTTCTTTCGATATGATTCACAGCATTAAATATTTTTATTATGTGGAATCGATTTTTTCTTAATCCAACAGACCTTTTGTCAGTGTACTTAAACTGTATGCACTTTTATTTTAAATATTGTAAATTTCTCTGCCTTTCCTTTGTGTGGCTTGTGAACCATTAGTAAGCAAACGTATAGTAACAAATTATAATGAGTGGTTACTGTACGCACCGTAGTTCATGCCCTGTTTAATTCCACGTATTTCTCTTTCAGGTCATTAAACAAAAGCAATCTAAGTGTTGACAGAAAGAAAACATTACGTTGCTGCTGACATGTACCATGTTTGCATCTGTACTGAACATGTGCAGAAATTTTTCGTTGTCATTTTTCCCAAAACAATACTGTACAACTATTCACATAGCATTTATGTAGTATTAGGTATTATACAGATGATTTAAAGTGTACGTGAAGATGTGCATACATTATTTGTAAATACAACACCGTTTTATAAAAGGGACTTCAGATTTTGTTATCCGCTGAGGGGTTCTAGATCCAATCCCCCGTCAATATGTAGGGCTGACTGTTTTGGAAAACACAGCAAGTCATATTAACATTTCTTTTGCAGTTTTTAATATTACATGATCGACTTTTTTCACAAAGATAGCACACATTTATTATTTGAATTTCCATCCATTATCTCAACCGCTTATTCCTGGTGAGGGTCGCGGGGAAACCTGGAGCCCATCCCAGAGCACATAGGGCGCAGGGCAAGGGATATTATTCGAATTTACATATGAAAATCACAAAAACATTATAATTCTTTTTTCCACCAATACAAAACTAACCCAGAACTCATAACATTACCAAAAATGAACAGAAGAGGGAGCAGTTTACCAATTAACTATGCCATACAAAAACTTTTGGGGTTCTTAACTTGAGGCCCATGGATAAATTAAGGGGTCTGTGAACACGTATGGGAGGGAAAAAAAATCTTTGTTCTTCCTAACCTGTAACTAAAAAATTACATTTTTGTGAATTTAAATCATTATTGTGAGAAGTGGTTCATAGGCTTGCCAGACTTGTAAAAGACTATACAGCAAAAATGGTTAAGAATCCCTGCTATATCAAATCAGGTGTGTACAAAGTGCATCTACGATGTTAATCAGTTTAACTGTATTAAACGCATCACCCATAAACCAGCAGAGCAATAAAGGACAAAGCAAAGGACAAAATGTGACCCAGTAATGAATTCCTTTCAGCAAGGGAAATCACCAGCTCCACATGTGAGCCTGTGGAATGTAACCCTTGGTGTGGCTGGGGACTCAGTTTGAGATCCATTGCCCGAGTGACAGAATAGGCTTTTAGGTCAATCAGAGGTGGGACAAGCATATCTTGCCAAACAAAGAACAGAGAAATGTGGCCACCTTTAGAACAGACCAAAACACAGCATCGATATTGTGACATACAGTCTACTGCCACATGGTGATATAAAGTACCAATAACCCATCACACAGATCCAATCCAATTAGGTCAGGAGGCTTGCTACTTCTGCACAAAAATATGCATGCCTTATAAAAATTCTTCGCTAAAGAACCTTAAAAGCTTTTGAAGGAAACATCACTCTTTGAAACGCATTATGTGGATGTGCATAATTTGCACACTTCCCCTCACACAATCAGATGACCACACTTTCTTTGTGACTTGAACCTTAGTGCCACTATGAGAAACAGAGAATAGCACCCAATCCAGCATCCTCTCTGGCCCAGACTGTGCGCAGTAGATGGCGAACCAGAAACACCCAGCACACAAACGCCTTGGGTGGAAGAAATGCTGAGCCAAAAGAGCAGTCAGTTCAAACCCAGGGATTTAAAGGAAAAACAAGAACCTCCAAAAAGTATGCTTCATAATGAGCCTCCAAAGGGCCAGCGGGACTTAAACGAGTGCTTTTTGGATCACAGAGGGCTTCTGAGAGCACATGTTTAGGTGATCAGATCACAGGAAGCCTCTAAATGGATATGTAGTATACCAAGTTAATACTATAATTTTTTTTATTATTATTATTATTTATTTTTTTTACCCCAAATCCAGTTTGCATACCAATAGCATATTTGGTGTACCATTTTGTTTAACTATTTATCAAAACAGACAGAATTTGGCAGCAAAAAGGCATGCCAGGTTGTGGCTCAGTCCAGGCTGTGTCAAGCAATGCAGAAGCACTTAATTACTGCAGTACTGCAGTAAAGACGATGCTGTCAGCCCTTCCCACCCACCTCAGCAGGGTTACAAGTGACAGCTTTTCTTGACCAGCTTCTCCTGATCAAAATTGGGCTTCAGTACATAAACTGTGCGTCACGTGTCACCTCACAGAGCCACCCCCCCCCCCCCTCATTCCCGCATCACGTGTTACAAGCAAATCGTAACGGTAATCTACGTAAAAACGCACCCCGATACGCAGAGGAAATAAAAGTGCCTTCTGCCAGCACAGAAACTCAACGCTCATCTTTCAGTCGGGACCTCATCTCTTGCTTTTTTGCCGCAACGCAGCCCCTCCCACCTTTCACTAATGTCGTTTTGTGTCCGGTGAAAAACCATTCCTATGTGAAGCATGGACAAACTGGGGAGAAAAAAAAATCCACGTGCGCGCGCGCACACAGAAAAACTTTAACCTTTTGCAGGAATGCTAAGAATTCCCATTGGTCACTGGGGGAATGTGGTTCACGCAGACAAAAACAAACTACCCAGCTTACTAAGGCTAGTGAAAGACCAACGAATTCTATGACTACTGATCATGTCAATCGACTAAAACGCAACCGTGCTCAAAGTTTAACTAAATGAAAACGTGCATTCAAGGTGTATGTGAAACAACGGCAGCCTACGTGCAATAACGAAGCTCGTTCTTGGTAATGAATGAAGAAAAGCAGGCATTATCGAAGTGGCGAAAGAATGTTAAGACATTAGGCTGCATTATATGAATATTCTGTTTTACGCTAATTTCGGTATTGTGCAGACTATTTCAGCAAAGTACATTTAAGCAGATTTTCATAAAAGACGAACGTCTCCAGACCAAGGGCAATAGGAGTTTGTTCACAAGCAATAAAATCCTGTGTTGCATTTTTAAAAAACGTTACTGGGCACAGTCCATGGGGTTATGATTTTCTGCTTTATATCCCATCCTCAGAAATTCCACACTCAGGAGGCAAACTGCGTTTGCTTCCACAAAAACTCCAAGATTCATTCGGATTCTGTGGTTGCTGTCAGCGCCTCTAAGAGGAGTTCAGTCCTTCATGGGTTGTTGCAAAATGCACTCAGTCACATTAATCAGACCCTCTTTAATTGACAACCTAATTATGCATGCTGAGCCACACCAGCAGAATTACTTAGGAATTTGCTACGGTTGCCTAATGCAATCTGTTTGCAGTCTGCTGTGCCGTGGGCCCTTTTCCAAACTTTGACAAACATAGCGATCTCCCAGTCTGAGGCGCCTGGGATGGTCCCGTACATCTTCACGGTTGTGTTACCAAACCTCTCCACATCCCAATGCTTCCCTTGACCAGGCCTTGGGAGCAGTCATTCCTGCAGCAGTGGCCTACACGACCACGCACTTGACGTGAATGTGACACAATCTCGTTGTGCAGGTGACCCTTGAGTACTGCCTTGTGCTCGCTGTGATGTTTTTCCTGACAACACGCCGCTAAAAGACGCAGGACGTGAAGTAGACAAGCAGTGCAGTACACAGACTCGTGACCGCAGTGACTTTCAGTTCAGGTCAAAAATTCTTTACCTTCAGAAAAGTCTGGCTGGCAGCCTGACACACAAAATACACTTAGCATAAAGAAAAACGTCTGTGTTTGGAGTGTGAAGGTTATGGGTCCCTATGGTAGATCCTTAAAGCATGAGAGACAGAGAAGCAGCACAGGAAAGGGAACATACAGGGAGCTGCTGAGGAACCTCTGTTGCCTAAGCGATTGTCAGAGGCCCCGCCCTTTGCCTTGGGGCAGGGAGAATTAGATACCAGACGGCATAAGACCACACCGTTCCTATAGAGTTGTTATAAAATCTTTAGGAAATCTTTTCACATTACAAACTCAGAGCAGAATTACAAAACTATTTGCCATCATTTACACATATCATACATACATGTATATATGATGCATATAAAGCGTGATTAGCAGTTGGGGGGGGTTGTACAGGTGTATCACCATTTTCATATGGGGGCTCTACAGAAACCACATATCTCTCACATAAACATCGACCCTACCCAGCTAGCATACAAAGAGCATGGTTTTTGTTACACAGCTACTGCGCTTCCCACTAACATCCCGTTTGCTCACACGTGCCAGGGGAAGGTGAGGAACAGGACGTCTCTTGTTTATGCAAGAGAATGACTGAGACACTGGCCCAGAGATTGGGCCTGGCTGGCCAGACCTTCACATCTGGAAGCACTCATAGAGAATGCACAGGGGAGCCCTCCAAGCAATTGCCAAGTAACACGCATCTGGGTGCTGGAACGTAGGACGGGGCCCTTCAGGTGTAAGGCACATAAAATTAATTTTACATGCTACCTTTCATTATTCTACAATCACAATATGCAGTGATTTTTAAATTACTTAATTAGTTTTTCAGAAACCACTCCCCAACTCCCAAAGCTACTTAATGGTTTATCCGCTCTACTGAGCTACACATCCAGACTGAGGAGCCACGCTGACCAAATGCCCAGTTCTCCAGAAGAGAACTAGAGGCCCTCCTGGTACCAGTCTCATTGTCACAAATTCAGGTCTCAAGCTTTTGGACCAAACCCTCCTGACCAACTGATTGCACCATGTTATTCAAACAAATCCCTGTGACAGTTACATTATAAAAAACATGACACAGCATGTTATAACAATATTGAATATTACTGGATATCAGGGATAGGTTACCACTACCATCCTGGCATTCCAGTACAGTGGGGCTCAGGAAAATATTACTGTTCTGGTTTTACGGGATTTTGGGTTCGTAAGGTTAAGATCAAATGCGATGTCTGATTTAGGCTTGATAAAAGGAAAAAAGATAAGTCATAAAGAGCAATCCATAACAAGTCAAAACAAAACAAGAAAAGCAAAATATAATACAGAACTATAAAACTGAGGTCACACTCCTTAGGCCATTAAGATTTTCCATGCTCTAAGGATACAGAATGCGCAATAATACTGACCAACAGAAGAGGTTCATCTTGAAAAAGGCCCAGCAAGTGAGAAAGTACAATCTTACAACACAGACAAACATGCCAAGCAAAACATGCACACGCCTCATGCCTACTCTGTTCCAAACAAAGCAATTCTAAGTGTAAAGCAGGACCCTCTCCCTCTTCTTCAAAGAAATTATTAATATTCTGTCATAATAAGAATGTAAATTAAAGTAAGACTGGTTCAAAAAACACTATAAAAACCAAAAAATATTTTCAGGTGGTGATGGTGCTATATATATACACACACACACACACACACACACACACACACACACACACACACACACACACACACACACACACACAC
>JABJVR010005546.1:0-13412 GCA_025773905.1 Chitala chitala | reverse complement strand
TAAACAACTTAATGGTTTACATAACATATGCATCTCAGGGGTTGCATATATATATATATATATATATATATATATTATATTAAGTGTGCTTGTCATTTCTAGAAATATTCAGAATGTAAGATTGATTGCATATATTGTAAATGCAGGTATGATATATAGTATATACACACACCTACATTAATAACAAATGTCCTGATAAACTTGTGATGATGAAAAAGAGTCTTAGGAACATAAATTATGGCCTCCTCATAATGTGATATATAACATTATACATTTTCTCTGATTGTTATCAGTAGTTATATCAACATGACTTCAGACATGAGCGTTATTCTGAATATCCTGTAACATCATCTGAGCTGCTTTCCATTAAATAAAAGTAACATATGACAGAATGAGTCTAAACCAATGTTGTAAACTTTCTTTTATACTCATATAAATGTTCATATTACATGTAACATTACTGAGAAAGTAAGAAATCATTCGCCATGTATAAATGACCAGATTTTCCCGCTCAAAATTATTGCACTTTATTGGTCAGATTGCAGGATTCAGATCAGTTTCTCTGTGTCTCAACTATTACCATCACATTACTTCCAGTCTGTCTACGTATCTAGGTGGGGCTAACCTGGTGGCAGATCTCCAGCAGTGCCCATACATTCACCAGGCTCCAGCCCTGTGAAGGTGATCAAATGTTGGGCTGATTTGGCATGCTGGTAAAGTCCTCAGCGATGCCCATTACTCATTACAGTTTCCTCCGACAACGGCAGCACCAGTACATGGCCCGGGAGCCTGGTTTTCAGCCTTCCACAATCAGGAATGGCTTCTTTGTGCATGTATTTCTCATTCATTCTACTTTCTGGCAGCTCTATTTGATTTCTTAGGTCTAGGTATGGTATTCTGAGTTTTCCAGTGCTGGGACCTGCATTTTCCCAAAAATGCTTGTTTTTCTTTTAATTCCCTTCGGAAAATTTTTCATAAAGTGTCCTGCAGCAGCTTATAAAACATACTATGTGAAGTAACGTTTCGCTGGCATTAAAATGGTAGCCAGCCACACCTGCACTTACAGAAAGCTAAAGTGATACACCAGCTGAGGTGTGTACACAGCATCTATATAAAGCAGTCGCCATATTTAGCAGTCTGCAGTGACGTGTAATAAAAATGTTTCTTGTTTTGGCAACAGGCTGTGCTTGTTCTTGTACCTTGAACCAAGTATATCTACCTTGATAGAGAACTGTGAACTGTATACATGGAAATATAAATGATCCTGAACCAGAACCAGGGGCAACTGCTGTACCCCATCATGGGAGAAGCAAATGGTACCAGTCTCCCTAAGGCTGTATACGTCAGCCCATTAGGAGCTCGCACACTGCTGTGTCAGGAATTCTGCAACCGTCACCTGCAACGTGCTCTAGCCCTCCCCCCTGTTTGGAAGAAGAAGCGAGTTCACAGTCGCAAAACATGTCTGTACTGGGAGTGCATCTAGCAGCAATGTCGTTTTCGTGGACGGGAGCGGACGGAGGTGAGGCCAGTGTGGACCTGTGCGTTTTCCCACCCGGTGGTGACATGCAGCCGGCTCATTGCAAGTGCTGCTGATCAGCAGCAGGGTCGCATTCCAGGTGCTCGCAGAAGACCAGACTGACTGCAATAATTGCGACTTCTGAGCAGCACCAATTGCAGCAATCACACCAACTGCAAAAAACTCCCCATGTACACTTCATTCAGTTTGTCTTCAGTTCAGCTGTGGAAAACAGTGCCCAGTGAAACTGTAACACTGCATGTAGTCTTTACAGTGTAACCGAAATAATTTAACGGATTACAAAATCATACTGTACTATAGCTTTATGTTTAATTAGTAATCGGAATGAAAGCTAAATAATTATGAATCCCTCTTGTCACATGACTGACTAGCACATTCTTGGGATGTCTGCCTTACTTTTTCCCCATGGCTGCTTTTAACAACATTCTTTTGTATGGATTTCAATGTAAATGGCCTCAGTACTAGAAGAGCTTAAGATAAACGGTGAAAGATGATAAGCAGAGATCATGCTTATGGCAGAGGAAGATGTGGTCATGTGGTCAGCCGTTACTGATGCGATAGTGGAAATACCTGAAGGCAACATCTGACTGCAGCTTTTTTTTTCTGTTGTCTGAAAGGCCAGCTCTAGAGCTCCTTGTGGCCCAACCTGATGTAATTCAACATGGCACCCTGCTTTAAATATTATTTGTTTCTAAACTTACCTAACATCATATTTAACTGGTGAAGCTGATTATCAAAACTATCTACTTAACATATCTGTGTGAAGTCCAACCCCCGAACTCCTTCTTTTTTCACTGAGTCGGCCTGATGCATTTTGATGTTAATGTTTTTTTTAACTGTCATTTTATATTACTGCAAACCAGATGCTTTAGATTTGAATAATCATAATTTATCCATTAAATATGCTTGATTCATAGAGTTTTGGTGGATCCAAAAATCAGTTGCTCATAGAAGTGTTCAGAATTAAATATACACAGACATTTAACAATTTTTTTGACAAATGGGGCTCATTAAGTGCCACATTAGTGTGGTTGTATTCAGTTATTTCCCCATTTAGCCATTGTACATTCAACACATCAACAAATGAGGCATACAAACGGCCGTCACAGGCGTGCAAGTCAGATAATTCTGTGTTTTGTGACATTTGTCTTCAATACTGGATGACTGATGTACACACGCATTTGAGGAATTCAGATGTAAAGCATTTCCATAGTAGAGCTACACAAACTTCTAAAAACATACATACTTTTTTAAGCATTTCTTGCATATAGTAATATAATGTGCTCAGTTCACTCTAGACATCTACAGTCAGACCACTGGTTATCATATAAAGATCTTTTGAAGATCAAGGTTATATATTTCACATACTATAAGTTATCTTTAAATTAGGATTGTTTTGTTTGTGATGTACGATTCCTGCAAATAACATCTCGTTAGCAAATGGACCGCGATAATTAAAGAGACATTAATTCAAATTCACACTTAAACATTTACGACGGAATGTAACAGGAGCTCAAATATTTTTCTACTGAAGGCGGTACAGATAAACTCATCGGCTTGACGGAAATAGAAAAGTAGTATATGAACTAGAAAGGCTGATTTCATTACGGGAGTTAATGACACATCGGTAATATCCCGAAAACTGCAGCGAGCATCTTTTATGAAGCTGAAATTTAAGAATACATAACTACTGCCTGGAAAAAAACTTAATATTTTCAGAGCTCGATTCAACTTGTAATTTTCTTAATGACTTTATGCTAATTCTGACTACTGACAGCAAATTAGTACCATTACTAAAATGTTCTAATATACAACACAAAAGTGGAATAACTTTGCACACAATGCATATTCAGTAAAATAATTCACAGTATTGTTATTGTTACGTTTCTGCTAATCAGTTACCCGCATTTTATATTAGGTCAGTGCCACATTAATGCCGTGTATCTATGTACATGCAACTGTGCGCAAGTATATATAATTACTTTAGTCTACAAAATGTTTAAGTGGGAAATGTGTCGAAATGGGATAATTTTTCATGCATTAATAATGAAAACATTGTAATAGCCTTTAGAGATGATCAACAAAGCAGCAGTACTGACATAAATAAAAACCCGAGGAACTGTTCTGGAAGCGAACATTAATCACATTCTAGCTCATTTTTCTCCCCCTTCTTTCCTTTAGAAGATCCATCTCCCGAGGTTCTGAGTGTGCTGGGAATCACTCCGGAACCTTTTTCTCTCTCTCCAGTGGAACGCTAGAACTACGTCTTAGACAGAAGTTCTGCTGGAGGTAAGAATTCCGTAGAATGAAAATAACATGAAACCTAACGGTGCAGAAGTAGCTAAGGTGAAGATATACCAAAAATGTGTTATATTTAAAATATACTTAGTATAGTTGAAATAAAATAAAATACATTATGGAGTTATGCATACAATCGTTTTAAATGAAATGGTTAATTTTGCATTTTTTTTTTTTTTTTTTTTGCTTTTGCTGTTGAAAAGCCCATATGGATAATTTTCATGTGCATATGCAGAAAAAAATATTTAATTCATGCAGCTTCTGAAGACTTTTTTATTTTACCATCTCGCACCCAGACTGAGAATTAGAGCAACTGGCTTAGCATTTACACTGTGCTGTCTCCAATGCCAAATGAGGACCTTTGTGGACATCCAATCTGTAGAGGCAGCTGCCGGCTTCCATGACTGTAAATTCGCTTTGTCGATAAATGCAAGTGATTAATTTACTTATGTGCGTTGTGTTTACTTCCAAAGCCTGGAAATAAAAAGTTACCTTGCACAAAAGAAATGCACAAAAGAAATTTAAGAATAAAAGTGAATATCAAAACTATTATTGTGCTTAGAACGGAACAGTACTTTCTCAGTACAAACATCTGCTCTTATGCCTTTTACATGCAAAAGCTCTTAGACACTGAAACTATGGGCAAAACAATAAAATTAAAAAACATGCACATATATCTGGCTCCACACCAAAAACAACCCTGTAAAGGATAAGTGGTAGGATAATATATAGATACATGTATCAAACAGTGGGAACAAGGCTGTAAAGGAAACATCCTGAGAAACAAATAAAGTTTACATTACCTGTTGTCTGAAACAATGTGGAACAAAGGCTGAATGGTTGTTAAAGACATTTTAAATGCTCCAGGCTGTGACAATAAACTGAGTGTTCAAAATTCAAAAGCAAGGCAATGCATTACATGGATGTATATATATTCCCTATTTGGAGTCACTGAGAGGGAATAAGAATACAACACATTGATCTCATTTTGTTGTAAGCTTTCTAAATGTTGGCAAAGATATGCATGGGTTAATCAAGGGAATTAATTATTATGCAAGACTGTACGTAGTTTTCAGACCAAACCAAGGGAAACATTTTAGTCACTTAATCTCAGATGCAGATGGTCTGGAAAATCAGACTTTTTTCAGAATATGAACACATGTATACAAGCGCCGCTGCATTAGGTGCCATGTTGGCTGTACACAAAGCAGTCGCACTGTGGAAATTCACACTGTGCAGCCAGCGCCTGTTAAAACATGACCAAGAAAGGAGTGACGTTATACATGTATAACGGAGCTCAGTGAACTTGTGCTGACCTTGGTGCTGACCTTGGCAAGCGTGCATGAACATGCCGTGGCTGTCTCTGCTGCTGCTTGCAGCTGCCTCATTTCCTTATTTGTTGCCCCACGCTGCAATTTGGTTCTAAGATTGGTCTCCCCCGTGTCTTGTTTCTTTGGTTTGGTATTTAAGTTTTGTTTTCTCTTGAGCCATTTCTGTTTCTACTGTCTTGCTGTCTGTAGTAGTTTTGTCGCTCTGTTGATCCTTTGACTAAAAACCCTTGGTTGAACCCAGATTAGACTCAATCCCCAGATTTCATAACATGCCACTATGGTGGGGTTAGTGGTCACCGGCAGCTCTCTGCCTCAGAGTGCTGTACAAACCATTGGAAGGCTAAGTAGAACAAGGTTAAAACTTAGGCACATTTCTCTCTGACACTCCCGAAACATCAGAAAGAGAGGCAGCATCTCCGTGGAATGTCGCCTGCGTTAAAATGTCCATAATAAATATCGAATTTACTGAAGTATGTCACTTAAAGCATGAATGGGGTGAAAGCGGCTATAAAAAGGAGACAATTTTGTAGTCAAGCACCGTTTGTCCTGCATATTGCGAGCTCATTTTCAGTTAATCCCTTCAGCACTCACCCCCCCCCCCCAACAGTGTTTTCTGCTGTGAGCCTCAAGTAATATAAATCCATGGTCAAATGAGGAAACAACTACCTGAGATACTATACATCAGTAGCAGAAAAACACAGAAACACACACAAAAAATTTTACATTTTCCAGTAATAGCTGTTTTCTACATCCCACCGGTGATGGCTTTTTACTGAATTTATTTATTAATTTATTTATATTAATAAATGGATACATGCATGCATGCACACTCGCAGTATTCACATGCTGAACATTATGTTTAATGACCAGTATGGTAATTAATTTTCTAAATATTATACAAACTGACCATTCCTCTGTAACGAAGCAGCAGTGGGACTGTATAAATGTAACTGAATTAAATTTTAATGACTTACAGTATATTTTCATGGGAAGGGCCTTGTTTCCTCCACCTGTGGTTTTGACTGGAACCCTTCAGCAAATTTGTACACATATGATTCAACCTGGCATTATCATGATTTCATCTATGTACAGACAGATATTGAAACAGTGGATTTAACATTACTTTGTCAACTGTGTCTATATGATATTTACGGTATTGGCATTCTTCACTAGTTATCAAGACAGGTAGATTCCTGCTGCTGGAATCAGGTGCATTAATGCTGTATTAGTGCTGAGTTTTAGGTCACCTCGTTAACATGTTCACACAGCCTGTTAGCCTGCATCAAATACTTAATACTGACGGCTTCTGAAAACGCCACTGTGCTCAACAAAGGTTTCACAAAGGGTCACAGAAAAACCAAACTGTAACCATAACAAAAATAGTTAAATACTTTTAGATTTATTACTTTATTGCTGCTTCTGAAGAAACTGTCTGGAAAAAATTCTATCACTTTACCCAGATAGACAGTTGCCTTTAAAAAACATCCAAATGTTTGTCTGTCACTGTCATTAGTAGCAGTAGTAGTAGCGGTGCTTGACACTAACATTGTACAATGTATGTAAGAATACCAAAAAATCAGTAAGAAGGTCAGAAGGAAGTCTATATGTGATAAATTATCAAGCTTCAGAAATATAAGAGGGCCCATTAGCTCTGACACATCATTAACTCCTAAATGAACACAGAAAACGAATATGTTCTGAACAATGGAGGACACACTCATTTGAGGGCAGGAAACTATTTATCAAGACGTAAATAACCTAAATGCATAAGATTCATCAGAGAAGACTGATCAAGTTCCTTGCTGACAGCCACTGTTATAGAACAACTTCATTTTATTTATGTTGACAGTGTCTTTTCTTCCAGTCACTTTGAAGATGTGTTAAAATTTAACATTTATGTGGCCAGTGGTATCGCAGTACCCGGTGGTATCGCAGCAGCCGGTGGTATCACAGTAGCCAATGGTATCTCAGTAAATGAAAATTTGGTTATTTTGTTATATTGGCACCTAGAAGTGGTGGAATATATTAGGCAGCACGTGAACATTTTGTCCCTGAAGTTCATGTGTTGCAAGCAGAAAAAATGGACACTTGCAAAGGATTGGAGTGACATTGACAGGGGCCAAATTGTGATGACTAGCTGACTGGGTCAGAGCAACTCCAAAACTGCAGCACTTGTTCCCAGTCTGCAGAGGTCAGGACCTACCAAAGGTGTTCCAAGAAAGGAAAACCAAAACAGCAACAAGGTCACACACGGCCAAGGCTCATTGATGCACATAGCAAGTGAAGGCTGGCTCGTGTAGTCCGATCCAGTAGAAAAGCTACTGTAGCCCAGATTGATGAAAAAGTTAATGCTGGATCTGATAGAAAGGTGTCAGAACACACAGTGCATTGCATTTTGTTGTGTATGAGGCTGCATAGCTTCAACTGCCAAAAGAGCATCAGAACTGGACCATGGAACAACAGAAGACAGTGGTCTGGTGTGAAGAATCATGTTTTCTTTAACACCGTGTGGATTGGTCGTGTGTGTGTTGCTTCTCTGGGGAAGAGATGGCACCAGGACACACTATGGGAAGATGGTAAGCCGGCGAAGGCAGTGTGATGTTTTGGGCAATGTTCTGCTGGAAAGTTAAAGGATTCAAAACAGTAATCAGATTTTTTATTGCTTATGACTGAAAATACTCTCTAAAATGCAAATCCAGTAATGACTTTCTCTCACAGCTAAACTACTGCTTACATGAGTGTGTGTGTTTGTGTGTGTGTGTGTGTGTGTGTGTATGTGTGTGTTTATACTAACAGAAATAGAGCACCAGCTTAGTGCAAACAGAGGATTCAGCTGAAGGCCATTGTGTGCTGTGCTTAAGGTATCACAAGACAACAGTAACAGTACCAGACAGCAGACAGCAGCTCAGAGGCAGGGAACAGGCATTTCAAACCCAGCTCGAGGTCGGCTGCCGGTGGCAGCCTAGAGCAGAACATACCAGAACATCAGAGGCCCAGTGAGGCCTGGTGAGCGGGTGCCAAGCTCCCCCCCTTCCCTGCGGATGCTGCTGTAATCTCGCAGCTCTCAGCGCAGGCCTGCTTCTCTGAGCCTCTTCACCAATCACACAAATCAAAGGCATGGGGAAGCCTGCCTCACCATTTCACTCCACTATTCCTTCATGCAGTGTTTCTGCCTGGACTCCAACTGACATCATTAAAGCCACATCTGGACCAGGTCTGCATGAACTGGGTTTGATTTATCCCATGGCTCTATGCTGACTACTGCATCTCTTATAAAGTGTCTTCATAGAGATGTACACTTCTACAAGCATTATATGACTGCTGAAAGTGTTAAACATTAATTAAACCTTTCCTGGAAGTAACGTTAAAGAAAAGGTTTAATTTAAAAGGTTTTTTTTTTTGGAAAATGCACCAATCAGGAAAAGGATATAATTGCATATCTTTTGTTTAATTAAGTACACGCTGATGTCACATACCTGTCAATGCATCAGCTGAAGGTGAGCCTCAGCATCTGTGTAAACACTGCAGATTAACCTGTCTGTTCTCCGCTCACCTGACCGGTGTTTTCCGATGCGGACACGATTTAAACTGGCAGCCTCTACTTAGGCATGAAGTAAATTGAAAACTGACAGAGTAGTGGGGTGCCACAGCTAGATTCCTGCAAATGCGTTATGTTAAAAAAAAAAGCCAGTCAATGGAAAATAAAATACTCACCATAAATGCTTTTTTTTTCCCTGGCATTTAATAAAGCTTTATTGTCCTGAAACACAATATGAAAAATATCTGAGAAATATAACAAAAGTATATGACCTCATCGCCACTATGCGTGCACTTATAGAAGTTTCGGAAACTGCTGGGGAACGCTAGTGTTCGGCACACGTGTACAGAACTGGAACACAGTGCATATCCAAATCCAGTGCGCCGCGTTTGAAAATTCTCATTTCTGTGTAACTCGTGGACCTCAGTCCTCATGCAGTATGTTTTCAGCCCTTGAGATACAAAATAAATACCCAACCAATTATATTTTGCAAATATTCCATGACAAAAATGAAAATATGGTTAAATGTGTAATTTTTTTCACTTGGCAAGAATAAACTGGCTATGAGTGTAATTTCACATTGCGAGGCACGCTTACTGGAGTCACCTAGAAACGGGCCTTGCGTATCCAGGAACCTGCAGCTCAGTCACTTTAGAATTTCCTAGCATTAACCAGGTAACGTTTGCTGTATTAAGTCCTGCTCAACCCTACAAACATCGTGACCTTTTCTTTACATCGATCTTCTAACTGCTCTGAGAGACACATTACAGAGATGAACTTCTGGGCCATATTACTACGTCTCTTTTCATGTAATCTCATAGATTTTTCTGAAAGAGATTAATGAGGATAGCCTTGAGTCTGGATAATGTTAAGCAGATTAATGTAAATTAAACAGTCTAATGGTAATGTCAAATTTTGACTTCTATTGCCATTAGGGGTTTTTAGACATATTTCAAAGTTTGAGTGCAAACAGGTTACCCAACCTTCAATGTACAAGAATAGACAAAAACTGATGTTGAGTTATACATATTTGTTTTGAAGATACCTGATATTTCCAAACAGCAATAATTGGTGTTATGTGTCTGTGTTATAAATGTAGCACAGTCAGACGGGTCACACTGGGTATGCTTGCATGTTAACTGTGTAAAGATTGGATATTTTAATGCCCAATATGGAATGTTTTCATATCAAAGTTCAATGGTAGGAAACATTTAAAACAAACAAACACTTCCAATACAGTAAAAATTAAATTTTGAACTTACTGTTTTTCCATTTTATTTATTCAATTGTATTGTGATCTGATATTTATCTAAGCCCTGTAAGAAATTATATATGCAAAAAAAATCTAATTACAAAAGTAGTTGAGGCCAGACATTCTAATCCACAAAATGATACACAGGTCAGCTGTAATGTGTGGTTTACAAAGTATTGTGAATTACACGTTTGTAGAATCAGGACCTCAGCGACTCACTATCATTGAGAGGGAACAGTAAGTTGTGGATGGTCTTGAGAAGGGCCTACAGGAGGACAATGGAGCGTTTTCCTATGACCTCTTACGTAACACAGAACTCCATGCTATTTTATCATGTAAATATATGTAGATGAGAAGGAGCAAAAGACAGAAGAAAGTGTGTGCTTTGAAATGGTCAAGTGAAGCCCTGACCTTAACCCGATCAAAACGGTGTGGCAAGGACCACAGCATAAATCTCTTGGAAAAGAACAGAGCAGTTTTCTAAAAATAAAATGCACAAAGATATCCTCATGTGTATATGCAAAAACCTATTAAGGCAGTAAATGTTTTTTTATAGAATAATTGCTGCAAAAACGTATTCCGCGTGTACATAGGATGACAACCTTTATCTAATAAATGTTGAATGGATCAATGTATTCAAAATAGACATGTAAAAATATGTTTAATGTTATTGGTTTGATCAGATTACATCTAATAATAGGACATGGATAACAACCAATCAACACTCAACACTTCATATATAGATTTCTGCTATAAAAGGCTGTCTGTCAATATCATTACTTTTTTTCTAAAGTTCTCAAAGTAAATTGCGCTAAATTTAGTGAACTGGGAAAGCCCCACATGAAATGCAGCACACAAGGCTCACAACATTACTTCAGAGCGCTTGTTCGGTGAAATGCGCCAATGATCATTCATTTGAAACAGTCACCTTACACTGTTTGGAGGGGACCCTGCACCACATACAGGGAATTCTGAGCAGGACAGGTAAGGTCAACCCTAAATACCCATGTAAACATTTCTGCTGCTGCTTGAACAGAATCAAGTAATAAATAGAACCCAGTATGATTTATATGTATAGTTAAAGAGTTAGAAATAAACTTCTTGCTAGTGTAGTAAACGTTTAGACATCACATTTATATGGGTAATATACTTTCTTTTACTCAGTCACACACTTTCAAAGGTAAAGAGGCAAATGTTTTAACCCTGTGCTCTTAAGAATGCTTGAGAACAGTCTTTTCTGACGTTTAACATGTACGCAGTGAAAAGCAGTTAGGGGGTGTGTGATTGCCTATAGCCTAAACCAAAACGGTCACTGCAACTGAAGCGTTTCTCCTCCCAAGGAGACTTGGCTGGCTGCTCCCTTACCTTGGTGAGCTAGGGATCTCCATTTCTTTCCTACCTTGTCCAGCACACTCTGAGGGACACTCCCATCAGTTTTTATGTGTAATCAGATGATAGATTAAGACATTATCCCTCAATTGTCAGTTTATCACCTCTTGTACATAAGTACAGTGTTATGTACACTATACATAACATGTAAGAATGACAACTGGGAGCTCCTACAACAAAGCAGTGGCTACAGGGAATTTCACTCATGTATCAGTTGACGAACATACTCACACGCACAGCCAATTTACCAGCTTTCTTGTGGTGCTTTGCTGATGTTGGCAAACAAATTGTTTACAGGATCTGATTCCAAATAGCCAACTGAAAATGAATGTTATTCAAATAATCTAAAATGCGAGCATCTCTGAATTTACAAAAGCATCATAGTCATCACAGGCCATCCTATCAAGTTAAAAAATTTTGAGATTCGGCAATCCATATGATCTGCCTCACAACATGCAACAGAAGACAACATGTTTCTGCATGTGCACTGTTATCGCATCAGTGCTGCATATACAGTATATTAGCATATACAGTAAATAGTCAGTCCCATTCCAAAATACTGACAAGTCCCTTCCTCTGGTTGTTTCATACAAATTAACTACCTGCTTACATATAGAATACTGTATTATGAAATTCCTGCTCATTATCACATCCGTCTTAAGGTAGTTAGAGTGCCACTATAGTCCTGCATACTACACAGCCCTGGTAAATTACAGCCCACACATCAGTAAAAATGTAATACAAAAATCCCATCAAGTTATTAAAGCAAGATCATACAACACACTTCTTTATTTGTTGTTTAGGTATTGCATGTTTAAAATGCAAATAGCAGCACAGGTTTATAAATTATTAAATAATAGTGTTTGGAGAATTTCCACATTTTAGGATGGTTCATAAAATGACAGCGCATTGCACTTATGAGAGGAGGTTAATGGCGTTTCTGTAACTAATACACTTCTGACTGCAGTCATTTATAAGATCAGTAGGTCAATCATTCTCATGCATGTTAGCAATTACCGCCTCCCCACACGCACAAATACAAACGAAGCACCATTGCTCACCTGCCGTTTTAAGTGATGAATGTTTATGTGTGCCATTTGGAGGAATGTGGTGACAAAACTATACACAGTAGCTCATTGGACTAAGATCCACTTACCTAATCATAAAAACATCAAACAAAATACTAAACATTCTGAGCCATATAATTGTGCACAGTCTATAACAGTGTAATAACTGGACAGTAACATGAATGCCTGGGTGGCTCGATGGGCAGAACATCAGGCTGAGATGCAGAAGTCTCCCGATTTGAATCCCAGCCCAGCCACCAGGTGCGTCCTTGAGTGAAGACACCCAGCACTAACTCATTGTAACATGACTGTGAAACGTTGTAAGTTGCTTTGGATAAAAGTGTCTGCTAAATGAATAAAATTGCTACTATATGGTCATTTAAGTCATTATAATAGTCCAGAGAATCTTGGTAGTCCAGTTAAATGTTATACAAAAGCAATGCATGCCTGAATTTATCTGAACTTTGTTTACACAGTGACTAAACTGGCTTGAAAACAGACAATGCTGTCAAAGACCTGTATTTACCAGCATCTGCTGTTCCCTGTTGCATTCAAAAGAGAAAGGCAAGAACCCATGATAATTCTCAGCTACTTGTAAAATATTATGTATGTACATTTTTTCATCATTATCACATGTTCACCATGGGAGATATAAACACCTCATGTCTGTGTAGCTGAAAGTTCAGTTCAGTTAGAGCAATACCTTTATGCTGCGTTAAACTGCATATATTGGCAATAGAAGGCTTACTTATTTCTATTTTTATTTTTTTTTTAGTTCAGATCAAAAGGCAATATGGCCAGAGAGCTTAATTTCATGCAGGGTTTAATAGTTGTTACCATTGTTAGCCTATCTCTAGACATTAGTCAGTACTGAAGGTTTCCTCAAGTCAGAAAAATTCTTAGAAAGCACACGAAAGTTTAAAACATCCTATAGATCACAGTCAATACAAACAAGCAAGCAAAAAATATATATGATTATAATGATTATTATATATAAATT
>JABJVR010005545.1:0-13412 GCA_025773905.1 Chitala chitala | reverse complement strand
ACATTACAGATAGTAGTGATACTTATAGAGAGTTGGATTGTTCCAAGTAATTTTATATAAATAGCACAAAATAAGTCGTCCTTGTACTCTTTTAATGTGAAATGAGTATAATCTTCATTTTAGTATGACTGATGGATATTCTGATGATTGTAACATGACACAAATGCTTATTTTAGACTTTTGCAAAAGAAAACCCTGTTAGTCATGGTTGCCCTTTGTTCTGTGTTCCAGTTGTGTAGATGGTTTTTGGTGGCCTTCCCTTCCTGCACTGTCATCTATCTGCATGATAACCAGTGTCCTGTGATTTGAGTGACCTTGAAAGGGAAGCTTGTAGAAATGGCTGGCTCTCCTGGAAACCTTTTTGCCTCTTCAGGCAGCACTCAGCGCATGCCATGCCTGAAGACGCTCGTGTCAGATAAAAACAAACGTCAAACTTACTGGTGCTTCAGACTTGCAGTCTTTGAAGAGAAATGATACAAATATATATGCACCGAACATCTGTTTTAAGTTGTATTAGCCAACTTTTGCAATGTGAAATTCCTCTGGAACGACGTGCCAACCATGTGAAGTGCATTTTAATTACGCTGGCTTAAAAATGCCAGTATGTTGGATTTGTAGCTGTACTCCATGCATTTGCATTTTGGTTTAATCCCGTCCTTTGTCGTGTTTATATTTTTAGTGCAAATGTAGATAAAGCTGATATAGTACCAACAGGAGAAGCTTGTATTCGTAATGGACTGTTGTTTGTAACCGTTTAAACTGACGTTTCAGTAAAGCAATAAGACAGCATTCGCCACCATATGTTTTCGTAATTAGGACTAATTTGCTCCAGTCGTACTGTTAATCTTTACCAACTTGTTGACTGTCACTTTCCAGACGCACCTCTGGAGACGTGCCCAGCTGCGTGTACTGAAGGCCCTTTGTCAGTCCTACCAAGCCGCACAGCCACAAACCGGAGCCTCGTACTGCTCTGGGAAGGAGGCCAAGATGGAAATTGAACAATAACCTGTGCTCCTGCTCACTGCCGTTCCCGTGCAGCTGTCGGCACATCCATTCGTTTCATGCCGTGTGTCCTGCGGTTTGTAACAGGCGGCCGCGTGAGCTGCCACTCTGGACTTACTCACATTAACGCTGAACTCATCCCCGCTCCCCGCTTCTTTTAGAGTCCATCAGAAAATAAAAAACACGTTTGTTCTGCACTCTTAATTGTGCACACTGTGCCTGAGATTTCATTTTAAATTATTGTCTGGAACAGGATGTGAAGTAAATGACATTTGATTGAGACAGTTTCAGATGTATTTTGTTGTAGTCATAGAATATTTACTTATGATATTTATGAGGTTATTTTGTGTGTAATGATGGGGGAAAAACAAGTCCTTTTCCTTAGAATTGAGGATTCCTGTGGAGATGTATAGCACTGCCATTAAACGTAAACACTCTCAGAGTAGTTTTGTTTCAGAGTAGAACTCACTGGTGATTTAAAAATTGGCTTTTGTTTTGTTATAATCATTCTTCTGTTTTTTTATAGTGCATATTTTTGTTGCCAAGAATTGTTTACAACACAGTTATAAAAAGCGATTTCCTTTATTGAAACTTGCATCTTCTGTGATGTAAGCAAAATGGTGAGCGTGAGGAGTGTATATAGAGAAGTTCAGGAGGCCCGTGGCAGCTCTGGGGTTTGGAGACCATATGAAATGCAGAGAAGAGCATCATACCAAGTTGAGACTGGCTGTGTTTAAACCAAACAGTTGAGCACTTCTGCAGGGGTTACGGATCACATTGAATGTAGGTTTGCAATAAATACAGTCATTTGTCTGTCTATACATAAAGTGTCTTTCTGAAGATGGTGTTGAAATGTCTTCAGAACTATTTAGTTACATTTTGTTTTAGATACCTTTAAAATTCAACTTCCATGAATACATTCTGAATACATTCTGTGCTTTTAGACCATGATACAAATCTGTTATTGGGTTTGTGATGTTTTTCTGTAACACATTGGTCGGTGTACACGTTGACCTACTCAATAAACCTTGTATGTTTAATGTTTAGGTGTGTTTTAAAGACCGTTTGTGTCTCCCATCAGCTTTGAGTTTCCAGTAGAGACGGCAGCAGCACTGCTAGCTGTTGGGGAGCCACCAAACAAAGTCTCAGCATTCACGGCTGAAAACCGTCTCTCTCCGCTTCTGCAGTGCATAAGAAATGGTGTCTAACCAGTGTATGCATTTGCATTTGGTCAGTTGTACTTCAGACGCTCTCTGCTGGCAGTGTGGCTGTGTCTACAGCCTTGAAGCAGTGAAAGACAGAAGCACAGGTTGTGTGTTTCTCATAGCAGCTGTGTTTGCACAGCACCTCCCCCTCTCAACCCCAGAAGTCAAGCCTGCTGCTGAGAGAAGTCAAACTTCATCTGACCTCCATGTTGTGGTCTGACGACTTGATGCTTTTAGCTAAATGCAAAACTCAAAGTATGAGAACCAGACCTGTTCCCAGAATTCCTCTCCTCTTGCTTATTGATAAAATGTTACTTGCCGTCAAATTTAAATCTCTTAATTTGAGGTAGAGGATGATGAGCTGTTACTTGGTGATGCTCCGTTGGTCAGAGATTATCGGGCGTTTCTCTGCCGACGTGTGGAATCGGCTGTTATAAAGTTTAAGCTCCATTAGGAATACAGAATTGTAAAGTAATCACAGGACAGAAGCCATAATTCATCAACAGGACTGGTGGGGGGGGGGGGGCTTATAATGAACCTGTTATACACAAACCACAATGGGGGGGCTTGTCTTAGGAGCCAGAGGCTACAAATATGACTCTGCTGTGAATAATCATGAAAACGTGGAGGAAAGTGGACTCTGAAGAACATAATGGTTCAGACAAAGCAGATCGTTGTGCTGGATTTGTATGAGTATTTTCTGAGTGAAAATGTTCAGTTTTTGTTTTTTTGTTTTTTTTTTTGAAAATTTTTCCCCCTTCTCTGATCAAGTTCCAGTTTTGCTGAAATCTTGCTTCATGTTCTCCAAGGATTGCTTCAAAGTCCTTCCAAGTACAACATCAGTGCTTCACAAAGCAGTTTGTCCCAGTTATCTGATTTGATCTGATTGGAGTTTCACCGTTTATTTATTTATTTGTGCACATTATAAATTCCAAACGGCAGTCTGTCACTGACAGCGCTTCTGTTTTGTCATCCCTGTGTCACCATAAAATGTATCCCTTAAACTTGATGAAAATGTATCTTTGGAAATGTAAATGTAGGCTTGCTTGAAAAGCATAGGCTGGCTAATAGTGTAGAAAGGTTTGCATACATTTTGTATACCTGTGTGCAGAGGGGTTTCACAGGACTGTGTACTGGTAGAAGAATGACTGGTACTCACTCCTCCAAAGGACAATATATTTACATTGTTCACATAACTAGATTGGAGTGATTTGTTTCATGAGTTTATTTTGTGTGAAAAGTCATTTATACTAGTGCCTTAATCACAGGATTAAATCTTCTGAATGAGCTGAGAGGCAGTAAAGCTGTGTAATATCAATACATATTTTAGTGAGGTGAGATATAAGGTGTACTTAATACAAATGAAGAAAACCCTCAGCTGCTGATATGGTCATGGTGGTATAAATGATTACATATTGCTGTTGTATTCCAACTTTCGTGTTTGTCTTTCTGCCTGTCGGCCGCTGTCCCAGGCCCCGTGTGTGTGTAGATGACACTGAGCACAGAGGTTGAGGAAGAAGCAGGTGTTCTTTAATCGCCGTTTCCGTGCCTTAGCGAGACGTGGCCTGAACACCTGAACGAGAGAGACACAAACGTATGAGCCAGGAGAGTGTAAGACAGAGCAAGGTGCAGCAGAGACAAAACAAATGGGAGGAATGTACACTAAATCGGCACACCATCTGGCCTGCGTGTTGTTTTTTGAAAACAAAGCTGACTGCAACATAAACTCTGACTTTAACCTTTTTTTTAATTGGTCTTTTTTTCTGGAGTGTTTAGATTTAAGGAGCGCTTTTGGGTTGTGTTTTGGACAGATGACATTTCAGCTTTTTGTGTTGTTTTGCTGATGTGATGGTGCTGCACAGTGAAGTCAATAACAGAATTTGCTTTCGTTGTGGTCAAACATGCAGAGGAAGGCAGCTCAGTTTAAACAGTCTCGTTAGAGCAGCTGCAGTGAATCTTTAACATGTAATGGGCTGTAATTGCCTGCATTTTTAGCTGGGGTTACAGCGGAAATCAAGAGGTCACTGTCAGAGGACTCTTTATCAGAGCAACAGCTGGAGAAGGAGGGTCAGAGGCCTTCAGCATCTGTTACGCCTTGAATTCCTAGCCTTGTTTTCTGTGTTGATGTGTAGAGATGTAAGCTGTGCTCTTATGACAAAACAATCTGAAGAACTGAAACAGTGATCCTTCAGCGAGGCTGCAGCAGTCCGTTTACTACAGAAGCACGTCAGCTTAGGAAGTGGGCTTCAGAAAATGGTAACAATGCTGTAATCAGTGAGTGCAAACATCACCGTGGAGCCTCACTTCCACAGCTTGGTGCCTCTGAGTGTGCATTGTCACAGGTACATGTCTATCTGCAATCAGTTGTGAAATGTAGCTTGACATGTTGATACTTTTTTTTATTTTTTTATTTTTTTTTGTCCTATGGAAAACTGTCTCAGTAAAAATCTTCTTTGTGTGCTTGCCTAGACATGTATTGCGTGTTCTGAAATCCTAAACACAATGACATTCAAAGATTTTACTGTGCGTAGCTTTGTCAGTGGTTAAAGATGGGATACAGGTAGAGTCGAGAGGTCAGTGTCGAAGGAGAGACAGAGATTTATGCAGAATGATAAGGACTTTTGGAAAATGAAAAAGGGGCTGTCCTAAATGCGTGGAGGATCCTAATGTGTGGAGGATCATTGTAGCTCTATGAACGTCTCTGGATACAACACATGGCCAACAACGCTTGCATGTATAACGTGACAGACGGTTGTTACAGACGGATGGTGGTATACACTCTCTCACAATGGGCATTACTTAAAAAGCCAGTTCAGCTAGTTTTGCCCAGTATATGTGTCTTTTATAAGAGTTATTGTATTGTCAAATTTCGTGCGACATTTTGAAACAGGAAACAATTTGTTTCTGGGGCCCAACCTGCCAAATGTCACTATCCAAAAAAATAAAAACGCTTTTGCGTCGTCTGTACCTCGACTGGTATAGTCATATACTGTAGATATATCAGCCTGTTATAAAGCCAGCAAATCTATTGGAGATTGTAGGGCATTAAATTATACTTGACCTGTTTTCCAAAAATAAAAGCTAAAGCTAATTCATCTCCAAAGTGAATTTGCGGGTAGGAAATTTCTCCTAGCTCTGCGGTCCTTCAATCAATTCTTGGAAATATTAATCACCTGAGACGAGCACTTGTTAATTATAAATCAGCTATCAGAACAGCTCTCCTTTTATAACTTTACTAGAAGCATTAAAATGGGGTGGAAATGGAGAAAAAATTTTCTCTGCTTTGTTGTTATGATGAGTCTAAACCACAGGGCTGTGATTTTCACATGTTGCACTTCAGCTCGTAATTAAAGTCCTTGTCTGGCAGAGAAGGCTTGCAGAGCTGAATCTAGATGTCTAGTGAGGGATGGTCCCACATCTTAGGCAGGGTAGGACATGAAATGTACTCTTCTGGAAATGTCTCTGCTCGCGGTCAATGAATATTTTCAGCTTCTTAATTTGTTATTACTATTTATTACCTTGTATTGGTGGCCAGTTTTCTGACAGCACTGAAAAGCCCCACGCTGGAAACTTCAACTTCCTTCCATATTCACACTTTGTGTTTGTGGTTTGACAGCGAGTGCTGGACACCACTTAGGCTGCTCAAGTGCTTTCCATGAAAATTTTGTCCTGTTTACCCTAATGGGCCAGAAGCTGCTTTTGTCCAGTTTCTCATCTTTTAATTACAGAGTGCCTATTGTCTGGGCTGACCCAGTTCTGCACAGACCCCTCCATCATCAGTACACTTTCCAATCATTCTTAATTCCATTTGGCATGCGGCGTTGCCAGACAGCCCATGAACAGGGATGCAAAATGGCTTCAAAACCTGCACTCAGACTAATAATTGCTGCAAAATAAGGAATATTTGGCTCCTTTCCTTAAGTGACAAGCCCTATTGGTGTTTGTCTTTGTAACAGTTTAACTACACTATTCAGTCTGCCATGTTTTAGAAGGTCTTGGTAAATGCTTGTCCTTCATTGTCAAAGGGCAGCGTGTGAAGCTTCAGCACATTCTGCCCTACCAGCATAACGGCTTTGATCTTAATACTATGGTTTTTAACATTTATTTCAGTGTCACATATATAGATGGCAGTAATCTGATAATGCATCATTTTGCAAGAAAATTGATGGTGTTCACAATGTCCTTATTTAGTATGTTTACAGCTTGTTTTCCTTTCGTTTTAGTGTTGATGTGGAAATGTTTAAGCGGGATGAATGAGAGCGGTTCTCTGCACACGGAAGCGGAGCTGTGAATAAACGTGCCTCGGCCCTGTGCACTGAGAGTGCTGTCAGTGCCGTTAATGAATAACATGTGAACAGCAAGCACCGGTACCACTGCTGTCTGTACAGCACCCATTGTGGCTTCTCATAGGCCTCTTTACATTATTCTGTTTGCTTAGGTTTTTACCCGTGAAATTAATTTCATCTGTTGCTGTTTAATGTCCATACTCCTGGCGGGGTTTTTGTTGGTGTGGTGTTGGTTGTGTTTGTAGGAACCTGTATGCTGTTTTGTGATCAGTCTAGGAGCATTAGTGTGTCCACTTATTTTAAATTGTCATTGTCACCTGACAATGTAACAGCCTTGTACGTATGGGGTCACACTCACGCACATACGTATAACAGCGTACTGTGTTACAAATCGACTTTTGGTTTCAGTCCACAAAAAGAAAGTACCAGTCTGAAGTCTTGCTAGAAAAGTGTCTCACATATAGGTTTATTAGGCCCTCAGTGTGTTGTGCTATGTGGTGTGTGCACTTGGATTTGTTTGTGTATAGTTTTTAACCTGTCGGGTGAGGGGGGTGGATCGCCTTCGAGTGTTGTGAGAGCCTCGTGTCTCTGCTTCAGCACTGAATTGTGATTTACTTCTGGGAGGAAGCTGAAGCATTTCAGAGAGAGAGAGAGAGAGAGAGAGCTAGAGAAAGAGAAAGAGAGAGTGAGAGAGTGAGAGAGAGTGAGTGCTCCTCTGCCAAGTGCTTCAGGCTTCGCTTTTCACTTCTCATCACAGCACATTGTTATCATTACTGTTGACTTTTTGTCTTTCTTGAGGGCATGTACTAATTAGTGGATACTATTCATAGCTGATTGGCTGATTTTTTTTTATATTTAATTGTTTCTGCATCTGATTTACTGAGAGGTTTTTGAAGAGTACAGGGGGAAATGGGACTCTTTAAAATGTATGCTAAATTTAGATTTTTCTGGAAACCAGCATTTTATTTGCAAAACACAATAAATGTATATTTTACTGTTACTGACGCTATCCATTTTTTATGATTATTACGTTATAGTTTGAAGTAAGGTTGTCGTGTCTTTAGCTGTAATGCTGTTAGCGATAGCCAGACATCTCAGTAGGCTCTCTTGGTTTTCTTCAGCTTGTGTGCACAACATAGATGAACACAGGAAGCAGAAGCGTGACTTCCTGTTTGGAGTGAAGGTTCTTACACATAGATTCTCCTGCTGGACCTCAGGCTCCTGACACTGACTCCTCAGTGCACCTTGTTGCTAATGCCTGTCAGTGCATGTCTCTCAGGAGAAAGGAGAGCAATTCCCCACTCCACCATCACACACACTATTCTTACTCACTCCAACAACAACATTGTTGTGTTTGTAGGTCTGTCTGTCGTAGACAACATTTCCTGTTGTACTACCTTTATTTTGTACAATTATCACATATTTCCTCTCGGGACACCAAAACTTAATGAATTTGTTTTCTCGACTGGCTTCGTGATGCAAACGCATCATTAATTGCTGTTCCAAACGAAGTGAGGGGCAAGAAGAAGCCCTGAGTGTGATTTCATATAAACTCCCTGTGTGTGTTTTCTGTGTGGCGGCAGAGCAGTATCACAGCACTCACACACTCAAGGACACAGTGAGGTTAAGCCAACATCAGAACACACCGATTGGATTGAACCTTCTTGACCTGGATAGCCCGAGTGGATTTACAATGACTTCAGGTTTTCTCACTGTACTTAATGTATTTTATCTATGCTGCTCTTGATACATACTGTGCTCAGCGTGGATATGGTTTCAAGGCTGTAATATAAACCTGTTTTTTTCCCCTCCGGCAGTTTGGGAACAATAACAACAGCTACATGAACATGGCTGAGGCAAATGGTGCACTTCTGGCAGCTGGTGATGTAAGTACCTTCTCCTCAGCACACACACACGCACACATGCATGCATAAACACACACACACACACACACACACACACACACACACACAGTTTGTTTCTCTCTCTCTCTCTTTGGCCCTTTATGTGCTGTGCAGGGATGCACAGAAGACAAATGAGTCCGATTCCCAGCTTTCAACATCTTCTTTCTTTCTGTGAAGAGCACCATGGGGGGGGGGTTTAATTAGACTCAGAAAGACTTGTCCATTACACAGTCCATCAAGTTGTCCTTCAGTTGGCCACGCATGCCCCATGATGGCGGGCAGAGAAGCCCTGAGCGTGGGACTTGGCTGTGGAATGGGACAAGAGGTAGAAATGGTTACACTCTGGCTCAGTCATGGACTGTTTTAAAGACGGATCTTGCAAGTGCTGTTCTGCCATTTATTTATGTTTCTCTTAGTATTTTTAGTCCCTGTGTGGACATGTGGAACGGTAAGATTATTTTTTAAGCAATGTACCATTTTGATATGTTTGAATGTTACTGGGCAGTATAAAAAGCCGATAGAAATTCCTGGAAAGGACAAAATGACAAAGTGACTTGGGCTATGATAAATATTCCATCTTCAGTGCAGTGCTGCATGCTTCCAGATTTGGCTGAATAAAGAACATGTGGAGTTAGAACAGCATCACGTCAGGGAAGCTTTTCTGTTCACAGCACCCTCCCCCCATAAATCTCCCCATCCTCCCACCCCCGACTTACAGATATCATACTGTAACAAGCCCAAGCCCATCATCTTGGTCTCTTCAATAAGGCTGTTTTCCACACTGTTGTGCAGAAAGCACTGCTTTAGAGAGATTGAAACAACAGGGGGTTTCAAGGGCTCTGTGACTTGATTTTACGAAGCATGGTTAGGAAAGCACAGCCTAAATTAGGTGTAACAGATCTCGGCTGTCTCGCCTCGCATCGCGGGGCCTGCACACAGAGGGCTATTGTTCGCACACAGATAGCTTATTTGCATGAACGGCAGTCAAGTGGGTACTGACGGTGGACGTTGGGTTTTGTCAAGGTTTGGCTACTGAGCTGCACATAAAGCAGGACCTGGAGGGGGCTGTGTGATAGAACTGTATGACAGGGGCTCCTTTCTTCACTCCATTCACTTGGATGCCCTCTCATCCCCCCCCCCCCACCACCAACAGACTGATGTAGAAGTTCGAGTTTTCGGCAGAGCCCAGCCAGCCAGCAGCAGCAGCAGCTGTTCAGAAACAATTTAATCCCAGCTGTGAAAGCGCAGTGTGTCGGGTTGTGGGCTGCTGGGAGTTGATATAACAGGCCCGCAGATTTGCATTTTATCAAAAGGAACAAATGTTCCCAGTGTTGGGCTGCAGATGGCCTTCCACTGTAGTGCGCGATTCAGGGCCTGCCAGCGCTGCGTCGCTGCACATGTTTTCGCCTTATTTCATGCATTCTTTATGACACGCTGCATTGTTCCCGCTAACACATGCCCAAGATAAATTAAAATCACCATTCTCTGAAGAATGTCATCTGATTTTGCTGTAAAGGCATATTTTTTCCAATTCTTTCTTAAATCCACATAATGTGTGAGGGTGTAAATGAAAGGTTGGTTTATTTGCTTATGCTGTATGTTTATTATTGGGTTTATTAAGACCCTGGCTTGTTGCAGTCACACTTTGTCGGTTTTATTTTAATCAGCAGAATAAAGCACTAAGTGATATTTCTGTTGTATTTTAAATACTAATCATTTAATCTGAGATATGATTTACATTTGTATTGACACATTTAGTCTGTGTTGCTCTCAAGTTAGATTTTTTTTCAGTTGGGCTTTTCTGAGTGCTCTATCTGAGAAAGACATTTTTAAAAACATACTGTTCTTACCATACACAATAAATGTCAAATAAATAATGGAAAAAAGTGGTATTCACCAGATAAGTTCCAGAAAAGGAAACAGCTCAACAGAGCTGGCCAAGGTGAATGTTATGAATGTATTTTATCTAGAAAAGCAGCCACGTGACAGCTGCTATATAACAGCCCTGGATTATTTCAGAAGGCTGGTGTATAATTACTGTAAGCTTTTACAATGTTATGTGAGACAGCCTTGGTCAGCTTATGTAATGAAATACAGCTTTCCTGCATTCCAAGAAGGGAAATGATATATTTAGCTTTAGTTTCACTCAGGTATCACTTTTCTCACTCTGCCTACTAATAAATGCGCAGTTATGACTCTAGTGGAATTATTCATGTTTGTTGGATCATGAAATGTGGTTTCTGTTTAACTGACTCGGTCTTTCAGATACTGTAATAAGCTGGTTCCGGTTTCATACATGTTTGTTGACCTTTGCTGTGCACGGTGATTTTATCACAGACCTTGAAGGCTTTGGAGTTGAATTGGATCCTGAAGAAAGTTAAAATAAAGGGGAAAATCTCAACTGTTTTCATTTAAATGCTTACAGTTACCTGATATAGAAACACTGTAGGACAAGATGTCTATGGCTGATAAATTTTCAGACTAAGTTATTCATAAATTTTTACAGAGAACCTTAATTTGTATGTTGCAGGAGCCACAACACTGTTTTATGTTGTGATGAATATACTATTGTTCTTTGCTGCGTAGAATTTTTCCTGCTTGCAAACACAAACACACACACACACACACACACGCGCGCGCGCATGTACACGCACGCGCACACACATATGCGCGCACGCACACAGTGTGAACACAGATGCACAGATAGTAGCTGATGCTGTGGTGGGCAGCTCAGGGGCTCAGGTGCGCTTGGAGTTACCTGTTGAGGAGAGGAGGAGCAGTCTGTTGTGATGCAGACTGCCTGCTGATGCTTGACCCTGGTCATCAGGTGCCACACATGGAGAAGGTCTGCACATGTCATCAATCCCATGCAACCTCTGGTTCTGCGTCATGCTGCTCTGTGCTCGACGTAACAGGCAGCGGATTTTGCATCTCTTAATCTGGGATCAGAGCTCCATAAGCTTCTCCCAAGATAAAATTAGCCAATTTTTCTGAGTGATGACACTAATGGAGAGCGTGACATGAAGCAGACTCCATTGAGCCTGGCAGTGCTAGTGTGGCACCCCGTTCCCAGGGATGAAACATCAGCAGACAGCTGACATCTCCTGCAGCCTGGAAGGCGCTGAAGTTGCTGAACAATGCAGTGATGCCACTGCAGCCTTTCTGTAATGATGCTGTACTGCTCTGCTCATGTGTCACTGTTTTACACTCTGAGCCAGCGAGCGCTCATTGTGTGTTTCCCTCAAAGGTTTCAGTAAACTAAACCTAAACTCTTTTTGCCCAGTTACACTCTGCAAGTGCTCCGATGTTATTCTCTGACCTTTTTGCAAATCACTTGGACAACACTGTTTTACAATTTTGACAATTGTAGAAACACAGTTCCTGAAACTAGAGCCCTGTTTGTCAAAACTCTTTACACAAACATATGCACAACTACAAAATACCTTGCATCTCCTGCAACGCAAGGGCTATATTGTACACGACACCTATCAACCATAACATTATAACCACCGACAGGTGAAGTGGAATATGAGGAAGTGGATGGGATACATTAGGCAGCAAGTGAACATTTTGTCCCTAAAGTTGATGTGCTGGAAGCAGAAGAAACAGACGAGTGTAAGAATTTTGAGTGATTTTGACAAAAGCCAAACTGTGATGGCTAGACTACTGGGTCAGAGCAAGTCCAAAACTGCAGCTCTTGTGGGATGTTCCTGGTCTGCAGTGGTCAGGACCTACCAAAAGTGGCCCAAGGAAGGAAAACCAGGGAACCAATGACAAGGTCAGGCTGGCCAAGGGTCACTGATACACGTGGGGAGTGAAGGCTGGATCATGTAATCCTATCCAATAGAAGAGCTACTATAGGTCAAACTACTGAAAAGGTTAATGCTGGTTCTGATAGACAGGTGTCAGAACACACAATGCAGTGCAGTTTGTTGCCTATGAGGTTGTGTAGCCACAGATCAGTCAGAGCACTTATCCTGACCCATGCCCAGGGCCAAAGGTGCCTACAATGGGCACGTAATCATCAGAACTGGACCACAGAGCAACAGAAGAAGGCGGCCCAGACTGATGAATTGCGTTTTCTTTTACATCATGTGGATGGCCAGGTGCCTGTGTGTCGCTTACCTGGGGAAGAGAGGGCACCAGGATGCTCTGTGGAAATAAGGGAAGCTGGTGGAGGCAGTGTGATGCTTTGGGCACTGTTCTGCCGTTGAACCTTGGGTCCAACCATTCATGTGAATGTCACTTTGCTGCCAAAACAGCCCTGACCCATCGAGGCATGAAAAATTGTTGCTGACCAAGTACACCCCTTCATGGGAATGGTGTTCCCTGATGGCAGTGGCCCATTTCAGCAGGATAATGCACCCTGCCACACTGCAAAACTGGTTCCAGAATATTTTGAGGAACACAACAACAACTTTGAGGTGTTGACCTGGCCTCCAAATTCTCAAGGTCTCAATCTAATCGAGCAACTGTGGGATGTGCTAGAAAAACAAGTCCTATCCATTGAGGCCTCACCTCGTAACTTACAGGACTTAAAATATCTGCTACTGATGGTTACATACCTCAGCGTACCTTCACAGGTCTAGTGGAGTCCAGGCCTCAGTGGGCCAGGGCTGTATTGGTGGCAAAAGGGGGACCTACTCAGTGTTAGGCAGGTGGTTATAATATGATGTTCTGGCTGATTGGTGTATATACACACTTGTAAAAATGATACTTTTGCTTCCAAAATTTACACACAAACACCAAATAAATATATCTTCCCACCACAAACTGCACAGTGCTGTGCTAAATTTAAAATGACTTTACTAGTAATGATCCATCCATCATCTTAACCACTCATTTCTGGTGAGGGTCGCAGGGAAGCCTGGAGCCCATCCCAGAGCACATAGGGTGCAGGGCAGGGGACACCAACCCACCACAGGGCACACACATGCGCACACTTTGGACACACCAATCAACCTAACCTGCATGTCTTTGGACTGTGGGAGGAAACCGGAGCACCCGGAGAAAAC
>JABJVR010005543.1:0-13413 GCA_025773905.1 Chitala chitala | reverse complement strand
TCTTCTGCTCTCACTGCTGCTGCTGCAGTTCTGCTCTCGCTGCTGCTGCTTCCATTCTGCTCTCGCTGCTGCATCTGTCGTTCTGCTCTCGCTGCTGCACCTGCTGTTCTGCTCTCGCTGCTGCTGCTGCTGCCATTCAGCTCTCGCTGCTGCTGCTGCCGTTCTGCTCTCGCTGCTGCATCTGCCGTTCAGCTCTCGCTGCTGCATCTGTCATTCTGCTCTCGCTGCTGCATCTGCCGTTCTGCTCTCACTGCTGCTGCTGCAGTTCTGCTCTCGCTGCTGCTTCTTCCATTCTGCTCTCGCTGCTACATCTGCTCTTCTGCTCTCGCTGCTGCTGCTTCCATTCTGCTCTCGCTGCTGCATCTGCTGTTCTGCTCTCGATGCTGCAGCCGTTCTGCTCTCGCTGCTGCAGCCGTTCTGCTCTCGCTGCTGCATCTGACGTTCTGCTCTCGCTGCTGCATCTGCCGTTCAGCTCTCGCTGCTGCTGCTGCCGTTCTGCTCTCACTGCTGCTGCTGCCGTTCGGCTCTCGCTGCTGCATCTGCCGTTCGGCTCTCGCTGCTGCATCTGCTCTTCTGCTCTCACTGCTGCTGCTGCAGTTCTGCTCTCGCTGCTGCTGCTGCCGTTCTGCTCTCGCTGCTGCTGCTGCCGTTCTGCTCTCGCTGCTGTATCTGCTGTTCTGCTCTCACTGCTGCAGCCATTCTGCTCTCGCTGCTGCAGCTGTTCTGCTCTCGCTGCTGCACCTGCTGTTCTGCACTCGCTGCTGCATCTGCCGTTCTGCTCTTGCTGCTGCTGCTGCCGTTCTGCTCTCGCTGCTGCATCTGCCGTTCTGCTCTCGCTGCTGCACCTGCTGTTCTGCTCTCGCTGCTGCATCTGATGTTCTGCTCTCGCTGCTGCATCTGATGTTCTGGTCTCGCTGCTGCATCTGCTGTTCTGCTCTCGCTGCTGCTGCTGTTATGCTCTCGCTGCTGCATCTGCCGTTCTGCTCTCGCTGCTGCATCTGCTGTTCTGCTCTCGCTGCTGCAGTTCTGCTCTCACTGCTGCTGTTCTGCTCTCACTGCTGCTTCATGTGCATCTTCTTGATCTGATACCAAAAACTGAAATACATCAATTTCTTTTGTTTTTGTTGCTTTTGCTCCAAATTTTGCAAACCTTTAACCAGCTCAGTCTGGCTTTGCTCTGTCCATCACTATCCTAAAATAAAAGTACAGAACAACATAGCTACATTTCAGTGAAATAGTCTTCTTGTACTGAACAAACTATATCCTTTAAAGTACATGCCTTCAGTGAAAAATTGGGGGGAAAAAATTTATCTTACCCAGAAATGATCTCCTAAGAAGTGCTGCTTTGGTCCCAGGAGTCAGTGCAAACACAGGGGATTCTGGTGTTCAAAGTGGAAAAGCTTGTTGAGCAGGCCAAACTGGAGTTACCATTACCTACAGGTTGAAACTATGAGTGGCAGAAATACTACTCTACATAAAACATTCACAAATGTTAGAACAACAGAAGCATTAACTATAATTTGTTTTTTACATATCACCATTTGCATTTCTTCATATATACATATATACATATTCACTATACAGCAGCATAAACTGCAAAAAACATTCTCATTTAAAACAAAAGATGATTTATTATGAAAGATTAAATCTGAAATGCTTTCAAATGTAGGATATTTAAAAACTTATACAAAGACGTAGTAAAACTTCTGCCCAAATGTATTTTATTTCAGCACTTCTGTGTTATATTTCATGTTCTGTTTCATTCATGCTACACATCCATCCATTATCTTAACCACTTATTCCTGGTGAGGGTCACAGGGAAGCCTGGAGCCCATCCCAGAGCACACAGGGTGCAGGGCAGGGGACACCAACCCACCACATGCGCACACAACAGGCAATTTGGAGACACCAATCAACCCAACCTGCATGTCTTTGGACTATGGAAGGATACCAGAGCACCCAGAGAAAACCCACCAAGCACAGGGAGAACATGCAAAGTCCACACACACACACACACACACACACACACAAGGCAGGAATTGAACCTCAGGCCTGGAGGTGCACACCACCGTGCCACCCATAGTTAACATTAATGCAAATGCAAACAAAATACACACAAGGCAATACTAGCAGTCCACACAAACCTTTGGGCCTGTCCAGAATATCGTTGACACACAGACTGCATTTTTCACATGTATCTTTCATTTTATTTCTATTGCATGTCCCTACATGACACTGAAGGTTTTCCCAGCAGAAGAGGTGGGTGAGGAGTGCAAAGGGGCTCTGCGTCTCCCCCCGGGACAATGTAACACGGTCTTATACATGCCATGCTGAAACAAAATGAAACACTTTTTAAATTAAGTCTACATTTTAAAACGTCAGATTAATTTTTGTTCATGATGTATCAGCTACTGTATTACAAACCTTACAGTGTATGGCTTTCTGGACTAAAGTTCCCAGTTGTGACAAACACTGATGGCCCATTACAGAAAACAAAAGGGTGTGAAAATTATTTGATGTCTTTAGATTTGAGTGAAAGGGGGATGATGGTCTTTGCTGTAGGAAAGAGGAGTACTGGTGTTAAGGATGGTGCTGAAGGGTAATTCGAGTCTCTCAAAAGCCTGCCTCACATAGGGAGAGAGAGTGAACATCTTATTTCTGGTTTTAATGTAGTTGGATGTGGAGTGGCAAAACAGCTGATATGAATAAAATGTGATAAACTGGCAAATGCCAGAAAGCACAGTACTTCTGTTTTTATTCAGGGTAAGGGTCAATACGTCCTGGCAGTTACTTTGTTCTCCATGTGAACACCTGAAGAACTAATGACATAACTAGGAAATGATATCGAAGACTTGTGAAACACCTTTTTCTGCTGCTCAAGCAGATGTAAAACAAGGCTCTTCTCATGTTTTGGTACTTCAAATGAGAGATGTGAAAATGTCGTTTACGCAAAAAATTACAAACTGATATTTGAAAACACTGAATTCATGAATGAATGGAACACAAAAGCACTATTCATAAGTATGTATGGCATGGTATTCCCAGCACCCTGTGCTTGAAAAGATTTCTGTTTTCCATTCATGCCCTTCCAAATGTGGGCCAAGTTATTAGCACTGCACAGGTCTATTTTTGTGAAAACACAAACGCTCTGCAGTTGCTCAGAGGTGGACAGTGTTAGCAGGAGGAGCTGCCTGTGTTGAACTACTGTAAGGGGTGAGACAAGACACCAATATTTATTTATTTCATTAATACATGTAAATACTTGACTAATAATATTATATATTTTTTTACTCACAGGCCATTTAAGTATCTTTCCAAAAGAAGTGGATACATGATGAATTTCAATGAATTTGAAGTCAAATTTAGAAGCCATTGCTTACACAGAGTGAATAGGCAACAGAGAAGCTGTGCTGGAAACATTTGTATGAGTGACGGAAAAGAGGAATCCTCTGAAACAAGGCCACATCTTGACAAAGTCTTTGAAAAAAAGGGGTAATTTTATGAGTCACAATGGCCAAGGAATAGCAACAGTGGCTATTTACTTTAAGGCAAAAAGTATGGTGTTGGAGAAGGGAATACCTGGTTTCAAAGTTGGATTTGTGTGAATAAGTTGTACAGAGGTCAGTAAGTGTAACATGTCAAAACTGTGGCCATCATAAGACATGAAAGAAAGAATGACAGTAAAACCAGTGGTCATATTAAACAGGTGTCTATGACTAGGCAGAAAAACACCACCTGGAATCCATCATCACAACAAAAGGGGGTGGGATGGACTTTAATATAATTAAGATAAATGTTTCTGTATTGCTTCCTTTTCTTACAAAGACTTTGCTGCTCATTTTGCATGCAATGGCAGCACACATACGAATCAGTACAGACACAACTTGACAGTGTTGGGATAATTACACACGTGTCACCTGTCAACATCTGTCCACATATTCAGAAGCTTGCAAATTGATACTGAAGGCTAGGAGCAAAATACAGCTGCAAACAATCATAAGTGGTTTGGTTAAAGCACAAATTGTTCAAAAATCAGAACATCACTCATCTGTTTCAGACAATGACAACAATTGAATTCAATTTTTATATAACACCTTTCACAACAAGTTGCCTCAAAGCACTTTTCAGAAAGAAATTTCAGATATTACAGAATTAACAGCAGGTGGATGATTGAAGTTAAAGATATCACTATCTTGTGTAGTAAGAAAACACCACAGCCTAGTAATACTTCTCAGCTACAGGAAGCACACCTGTAAAACCGCATTAACATGAGAGCGAAAGGAGAGTTTTGAGTCTAAAATTACAACTAAATTACGTGTTGAGCTGCCAATTGAGAAACACAGGTCGGTACCGAGGTCTGAACTGAAAACACTCCTAGCAGGATCATTTCCCCCAATCAACAAAATCTCAGTTTTACCAGTGTTTAGTAATAAGCAGTTTGTGCTCATCCACCTTTCAAGGTCTTTGAGACATTTAACTAAGGTGTTAGCTGATCCAGTGTCATTAGGTTTAACCTCAAGGTATAACTGAGTATCATCAGCATAGGTATGATAGCGGATATTATACTTATGTATAATATTACCTAAAGGTAACATTTAAGGGAGAAGAGCACTGGGCCCAGCACAGATCCCTGTGGTACTCTAATTGGTGATATGGGTGAGGATGCACTATTGTTTCACATCTGAACGTAATAATAGTGATTTGTGAGATAAGAAGTAAACCTAAGAACAGTTTTGCTAAGGCCCACAACAGTTTGAAGCCAGTTTACCAGAATAGAATGATCAACAGTACCAAAAGCAGCACTAAAGTCTAATACAGGGGTCGGCAACCCGCGGCTCTGGAGCTGCATGTAGGTATTCCACCCCTCTGCAGTAGCATTCCCTATAATGGGAGAGGGACCAAAAATGGCTCTTTTGATAGTGAAGTTTGCAGAGCCCTGGTCTAATAGAATTAGAGCTATCATAGGAAATCATAATAACATTTACAACTCTGAAATTTATCCAATAAACGTTTGGCTTCTAAATGAGCTTGCAGATGTATTGCAATTACCTTTTCTGGCATCTTGGATAGAAAAGGGGACATTAGAAATAGATCCATGGTTACTAATTACTTCTGGATACAGATTAGATTTTTTTAAGTAGTGGCCTAATGACTACAACTTTAAAAGAGCTGAGTACAACACCTAAAGCCAGGGAAGTGTTCATTGGGTTTAGTAAAGATCCTATTAAAATGTGTAGTGAATCTTTAAGCAGTTGCATTGAAATGGAGTTTATCTGACAGGTTAGTCTTAACTATCAATTTTTTAGGGTCTAACGTGTCAGTTGGTGCAAACTCACTAAAAGGATGTGTGTGTGTGTGTGTGTGTGTGTGTGTGTGTGTGTGTGTGTGTAAGATTGTTGTTGGACTTGGATCTAATGTTGCTAATTTCATTGTTAAAGAAAGTAATAAAATTATGATTAACAGTGGAAGGCATTCTAGATTCATCTTTAGAAATTAAATTAGACAACGTTTTAAATGGGAAACGGGGCTTATGTTTGTTGTTATCAATAAGTTTAGTATGTGAACTATATAGCACTTTCCTTGCTGTATTAGGATGTTGGACCATGCCAACTGAAATACCTCAAGACGTGTGGATTTCCACTTATGCTCTAATTTACGGTATTCCTGTTTCAGACTTTGTGTATATTTCATTAAACCATGGAGAGCATCTGGTTGCTCTAACAGATTTAGTTTGTAGGGGAGTATCTGATTCACCACTGTACTAAGTTATATGTAATTTTATTAAAATACCCACTGACAGTGAAAATTGTGTGCTGTATAGTATCTTTTTTTTTACTTTATTGAAATGGTGAGTCATAACTATTTCTTTCAGGTGCAGAGGAGTAAGTTTAATCTCAAAAGTGATCCAAAAATTATCTAAAAAGGAATTACCTAATGGACACACTAATAAATGAGAGATGTCAATAACATGGGTTATAAGTAAATCTAAAGTATGGCCTTGAATGTGGATTGTTTCTGATACATGCTGAGTACAACCAACTAAATCAAGTAGAGATAGGAAACTCTTACTGAAATCATCTATGTTTGTGTCAATGTGTGTATTAAAGTCACATAGAACTATAAATTAATGATCATATAGGACAGAAAATCATCAAACTCATTAATAAAACATATCTGTGGTCTTAGAGGTCTATAGACTGAGTAAGTACACAGATGAATCTGATGCAATATTAAGCAGCATAGCTTCAAATGACAAAAAGTCACTAACTGTTTTTGTCTCAGGTTTGAGAGACTCTTTGCAGCCACCTCCACGAATTGTACTTTGGACCTTATGTACGTTTTTGAAGTCATTAGGAAAGGTTTCAACTGTGTTGTGGTCTTAAGCCACATTTCTGTAAGTGTACAGATTTCCAAGTTGGTATCAAGCACAATGTTATTAAATAGAACAGCAGTCACCTTATAGTATCAGATATGGTACACATTATCCTTAAATATGCTTTTGGAATAAAGTTACATTCATAGGGTTATGCTATGCATAGAAAAAAAGAGGAAATAATGTTTTGTAACAATTTTTAAAATTAGAGAATGGGATGAAGATAAATAGTATTTTATATTTAATATAAAATATTAAATATATTTAATTTTATAGAGTTAGCTGTAGCACTGTATTGAAATGGTGCATCTGCACGGCCATGTCATGTCGTGTGATTTCTGTTGTGACATGTCCATTACATTGCAGAGATCTTCATATGACTGTTCTGTGTGAAGAATGGGACAGTCTCTCCCCTCGTCACAGGCACCCACACTCACATGTGCAGGCGCTCACGCGCACACACACACACACACACACACTACAGCTTGACATGGATGTTATTCACCACACAAAAACACGTGATCCCATATTAGAAATGAGTCTATTGCATATAATGGCCTCAGATTTGGTTTGGGCAGAAGAAAATGTTGGATCATATAATTTATTATATCCACAGTGCAATCAGCCGATTGAAAACTATGCACAACAGAATGGTTTGTAAAAAGTCCTTCACTTGCTTGCACTTCATCAGCTTCAGTAGTCTGCTTCACAAAAATTCACTTAAACTCTGACTTTGGTGTGTGTTATGGCCATAGCCATCATTGTCTGTGTATGGTGAATCACAAGGCAGTCATACAGTCTGCTCCTTTGTCGTCTGTTTCTTTGAAGGCATACAAGCAAAAAGTTACAGCCACGACTGTTTGTCAGTCATGCCCTAGATGATGTATGGACTTGGCCAGGATGCCTGTTTCACATTTAATGAGAGGCCATCAATGGTACAATGATTCAACTTTTACATCTATGTGCGTAACGTTATAAGACAGCTGCCTTTGTTCTCGAAATGCATCAGATAAAACCATCATTGACCTCAACAGAATTGCTTGTCACAGTGTCACTCATTGGGTACAAGAGGGTTGGTGTGTCCGACAAAGGTCATGAGATGGTAAAAAACCAGATGGTAAATCTGTCACGCCCACCAGGATGACAGCCTCCAACCCCTGCAGTCCTCACTGAGCTCTCATTTTTGTTAACCAGTCTCCTTGATATGAGCACCCTTCTTACAGTTAACCTTGTTCCTGTTTACAGCGGTTCCCAAGCATTCCCAACCTGCCTTTTCTCTCGCTTCAGCTCCACTGTTGCCCTACACCATTTGACTCCTCTTGCCTTGCCTGTCCCCAGCCTGCGTGTTGTTTCATCTCTCACTGCCTTTTTCCAGTTTTTGACAAGCTGCTTCATTTTGACTTAACTCAGTTGCTCTGCAAGGAAATTCCTCTGCCTTTGTTGCTTCATTGGTGTTACAAAGTCAAACAATGCAAGGTGTTTCATTCAGTGCCAAGTGAATAAACTGCAAACAAAAATACATATATTTATAATCTATATAATAGTTATACACTTATCAGCCATAACATTATGACAGATGACGTGAATAACATTGATTAATGACAGTGGCACCTGGAAGTGGGTGGGATATATTAGGCAGCAAGTGATGATGATGCGTTGGAAGCAGAAAAAATGGTCAAGCGTAAGGATTTGAGCGACACTGACCAGGGCCAAATTATGATAGCTAGACAACTGGGTCAGGACAAAACTGCAGCTCTTGAGGGATGTTCCCAGTCTGCAGTGGTCAGAACCTACCCAACCTGATCAAAGGAAGGAAAACCATCTGCGCATCAGAACTGGACCACTTCAGCATCAAAATTGGACTATGGAGCAATGGAAGAAGGTGGTCTGGTAGGATGAAACATGTTTTTATTTACATCATGTGGGTGGCTGGGTGCGTGTGCCTCGCTTACCTGAGGAAGAGATGGCACCAGGATGCACTATGGGAAGAAGGCAAGCCAGCAGCAGAAGAGTGATGCTTTTGGGAAACCTTGGAGTCTGCCATTCATGTGGATATTACTTTGATAGGTACCACCTACCTAAACATTGTTACACCCCTTAATGGAGACGGTATTCCCTGATGGCAGTGACCTCTTTCAGCAGGATAATGTGCCCTGCCACATTACAGAAATGGTTCACACATGGTCTGAGGAACACAAAAACAAGGTGAGGTGTTAACCTGGCCTAAAAATTCTCCGCATCTCATCTGTGGGATGTGCTAGAAAAACAAATCAGATCCATGGAGGGCCCACCTTTCAACTCACAGGACTTAAAGGACCTGCTACTGACAGCTTGGTGCCAGATACCACAGCATACTTTCACAGGTCTAGTGGAGTCCAGGCCTCAATGGGTCAGGGCTGATTTGGTGGCAAAAGGGGAACCAACTCAGTATTAGGCAGGTGGTCATAATGTTATGGCTGATTGGTATATATACTGTGTAGGACTATGTGTACATTCAGCATATAATTAGTATTTTATTATAATTTATGTTTATAAATGAAAAAAATTATGCACAATACTAAACTGTATATATGTAGTGATACAAACAGTACACATAAGAGGCCCCAACACCACTTAGCCTTTATCAACTTCAACATAAACTTCTCACATGTTCCTCTCAGAAGAGTATCTGTCACCCTTAAATACCAATGCTGGACCAATACTAGACAAACACAGACCAAATCTAGTCTGAAGGGGGATCAACCACATGACAATCGGTACCAGAGATCATCACATATACAGATATAATACACATATATTTCCAAATTTTCACCATAAAAACAGCAGGCACCAATCATTAAAATACAGGCGAAGGTACTTCTACAGTGGAAGCACTGAACATTATACACACTAACCTTTCACTAATGGTTTCAGTTAGTTCAGGCATTAATGTATGTGCTCAAAAATCAGGCATTACTTATTAGAGATATTTAAACTAGAACTCTCGTGTTCTCTCACTGTCAGGGATGTAAAACGTGGACTGAAAAGTGCTAAAAAATTTCAAGAACATATAAAACCAGTAACACTATTGTAGAAAATGCTGTTAGGTACTGTCTTCTACAGAAACACTGGCAGTCACATGCCAGAATAGCAGAGGTACACTGGCATGTTCAACAGAACCAGTAGCAGTAATTATAGTGAGCGATGGAGACTGGTGTGGGAAAGCTAAATCAAAGAAGTAGGTCTTCAGTTAGGATTTAATGATTGACCAATTCAACTTCTCATACGTAATCAGACAGACTATTTCATAGTCTAGGGGCTTTTATACTACCCTTACATATGCATGGAATAGAAAGAAGTCCTGCATTCTGAGATCATCAGGCATGATTTGGAGTTTATGTATTAATCAGTTGCTTTAAACATGCCAGTGTCAGTCACTGCGAGGAAGGTGACAGAGCAGCAACCTAGAGAAAGAATGAGAACAATTCACGTGTCTCCCTCTTCATCTTCCTCTGTTACAGGGTGATGACATGGAGAGGGGCACATGGGCTTCTTTACTAACAACACTTGCATTTTTGCTTCGATGCAACATGACACATCTGCCGCTTAATTCGTTAGTTTAACATGTAATGAGAGCAGTAATGAGTGCACACTGTATCGCCTACCTCCATTCTCACCTTATGTCAGTTCCCTAAAAGTCAAGAAAAAGGTCTTTTATTGACTCCATTCTCTGACAATTGGTTTCAACAAAACTGGTTTTGTTTCAATTCTTTGTAACTTGTGTTAAAATATACACTAATAATGTCAGCCTATTACTTCATATTGTGAACCCACTCTGTTAATTTAAATGGATGGGGCTCTGTCACCAAACACTTGTCAACGCTTGTCAAAAATGTTTTGGCTATGTAATTATTTTGAGCATTTTGGAATTTAAATTTTTTAACAGCAAGTGATCTATGTAACTACATTTATAAAAACAAATGAGCACCAGAAGATGAAAGCTGACTTTTACTATGAATATTGGGAAAAATTATAGTTCAGAAAAGGTATAGATAGTGCATATAACTTTTTATTCCATTTTTTTAAAGCATGTCTTCATTTATCTGTTCTCCAGGTTCTGTTCGCTTTCAGTATGTTCACATCCCTGAGTGATATCAGTAGGGTGGTGATTCTTTGGACTGCCGAGTTACAGAACAGACTGGCCCAGGACTGCTTGTTGGATGTCCAGCATGGGACGTGTGCTGTAACAGGTTCAGTATGGAGCACTTGTACCCCTGATAAACCTGAGAACATTTACAGCTTAGTTAATATAAGGGAAGGGCTGACATACATAATTATTTGAACTACAAGAATTTTCAACTTACAAGATGGGGGACATCTGCAGCCTCTGTTTGGGGGTGGGGTTGTATTGGTTTTGGGGTAAACTGGATCATACAATTTTACAATATTCATTTATGGTGCTCTTGCTGGAGTAGAATGTCAATTAGTAGATGTCTCTCCAAGCCAATAATAATATTCCATCAGTCACTGTCCCCTTAAGTTGACAGTAATTGAAATGGCTGTGAGAGAACTGGTATAAATTAACATATAAGTGATGCAAACATCACCTGTCTAAAGTTGATGGTCTTGTCACTGTTTTTTCATAGGCCTGGAGGTTTCCTCAGAGTGGCATTGGGATCTTTTCAGCTCTCCTAGGTATGCTTTCAGCACAACCCTTCAAATTCACAAAAATGTGGGAACTGTGGAAAAATGTTTTAATTCAGGCATTATTTTTGCTGCTTTTCTGTGTGCTCCAAGGGTAACTATGTGTACTTCATGGAGTTTAGGGCATATAGCTGGTTTAAAGCACCACAGGTGTTCCTTATCAAGCCTGGTTGGAGTGGCTTTGTGGAGCAAACAAGCAGGAGCCACAGAGAGGGGGCCAACAGACTTACAACTAACTTACCATATTTCTCCTAATTAACACACCTGCTCTAATAGATGCACCCCCATCCAATAATACAGTACGAGACACGACAAAGTGCACCCCTTCTATGCAATTAATACAGTGACATAGAAACATGGTTAATGCATAGAAGTGTGGATTTGTGGAGAATGAATGTGTAAATGAAGTGAATTATACACATTTAGTACAAGTAAAGGTAATTAAATGAACACAAAAATGCTACATTATTTGGACAAAATCCTCCTCTGAATCCCACATTGACTGTACTCAAGTACAATAATAAGGTCTTCATATGCCTAATAATTTTATTCGTTTTTATGTCATAGTTAATGGGAATTAAATTTTTCGATGTTTATTTTTTTTTACAACGTAGAAAAACGTTAGGCTTTTTAGTAACAACTTGTTGCTTTTAAAGGCTTTTCAAAGCTTGAACTTCTCATTTTAAAGGTTTTAAAAACATTATTATTTGCACATTTTGACCTCAAATAGATGTGCCGTACACGTAACTTGTAACATGCCTGGTGCATTAATTGGGAGAAATACAGTATTTACTTTCTTTCTTTAGGCTAATGTGGTTAATGACTTATTTATTAATGTAGTTGAAAACATGTATGTGTATAATAGTGATTGATTTTTGCTGCTCCCGCTATGGTGGGCAAATAGTATAAGAATGGGTGTGAGAACAAAGCATTTTGAACAAGGGCTCCAATTGGTTACTCTTCCTGCCACTGGTGGTATTGTTGTTTGGGAAATTTTAAGATGTTTAGGACATACTGCACTACTAGTTATATTTTTTGCAATGTTAAAATAATTTCTTAAATGAACCTGATAATAAATGAACCCTTATATTAAATTAACTGGAGCTTAAAAAACAGGTCTGCTGCATCACTTAGGGATCGTTAGAGGAAATGAAAGGTTAGCAGATTCGTACTTGTAGATCATTCCAAGAAATCAACATTATTCTAGTTAAGGATCAATGCAAGAAGTTAAAGGTCTGCTGTACTGTAAGGATTTTCACAAGACAAAGCATTGTCAACATACTGGAAAGAAAGGTCCTTCATGAGCATTTTTTTGTGTAAAATAAATTACCACCTCTAGTCGCACAAGTTATTGTCCATGTGTTTCACTTGGATCCATCTCTTCAGACTCTTCGATTACCATTAGGGCAACATCTGATTTTTAAAGAGAGAAAATAAAAGGAATGGAACATGGGAGAGAAATCTAAAGAAAACCATAACGGGTAAGCTGAGGAGCAGCTGTAGTGTTGGGACCATGGAAAGACAACCGAAGACAACCAAAGAACAGGCCAAAAAGTAAGAAGCAGCAATATGATGATCCATGCACTATGCTCAGAAAGAAAAGTTCTTGTACAATAATTCAGTTTTTAGGTGTGTTCGTGCAGTAGAACTGAAGTGAGATAAAAGAGCTGTATCACCTATTTGGGACTGAGCTAAATCACGGTTACCTTACTTGGACTTGGTACATAGCGGTTCATGTCTTTGAAACCTTTGGATGTTTTTCTCGTGCCCTGTAACTGGATTAATTCCAAACACAGATAGTTGCTTATTTTTATGTGGCCTGGCTGCAAACTTTGACGAGTCTCTCAAAATTGAGACAAAAATAATTAGTGGCTTTTTCTCATTTGAAGCTATGTTTCTTAATATTGCATCAGATTCATCTGTGTGTCTATTTATAGTCTATAGACCTCCAGAACCACAGACATCTTTTACTAATGAATTTGGTGATTTTTCTGTTTGATCGGATCATTAAGTTTGATAAAATTGTAGTACTAGGTCACTTTGATATTCATACTGACACAGAGACAGATACATTCAGTAACAATTTCGTATCCCCACTTGATTCTGTCGGCTGTACTCAGCACATATCTGAGCCAACCCACAAACATGAATGTACTTTACATTTCATTACAATCCATAGTGTTGATTGTTGTGTGTGTCCATCAGGTAATTGCTACTTTGATCATTTCTTAATCACTTTTGACTGAGGTTTGCTAGTATAGTTTCACCTTTACCTGTATGGGTTGTTGTGGGGGGGGGGGGCGCGCGGGGGGGGGGGGCTGGGGGGGGGGGGGGGCGGGCGGCGCGACCCCACCGCG
>JABJVR010005542.1:981-13414 GCA_025773905.1 Chitala chitala | reverse complement strand
AGTGTCAGAGCAGGGAGCCCGTGTCTGTGAGTGTCAGAGCAGGGAGCCCGTGTCTGTGAGTGTCAGTGCTGGGAGCCCGTGTCTGTGAGTGTCAGAGCAGGGAGCCCGTGTCTGTGAGTGTCAGAGCAGGGAGCCCGTGTCTGTGAGTGTCAGTGCTGGGAGCCCGTGTCTGTGAGTGTCAGAGCAGGGAGCCCGTGTCTGTGAGTGTCAGAGCAGGGAGCCCGTGTCTGTGAGTGTCAGTGCTGGGAGCCTGTTTCAGCAACTTCTAGTTATTTTTCACATAAATGAGTGAAAACAAAGGCGCTCATCCCTCAGCACTCAGTCATTATCTGAACAGCAGAAGGTTTCCGACAGGCAATTAATAGTGTTGAGCAAAATATGATGGACGGCAGGAAGCCTGTGGCCTGGTTACATAGTCACACTAAAATATGCACGTATGTAGGCCTACACACACACATGCACACGCGCCCACACGCATACAAACACACACAAGTTATTGCAGCTTGACCATCTTTTGTTCTGTCACGTCAGCCCTTAAACTCAACGGTTAAAATCACATGTTGGAAAAGCTCTATATCTAATTTGTAAAATATTGAGTAGGAGTACTATAGGGCCGCCACTAACACCTGAACAATGTTAAGTCTTTATTTAGATGGCACCATTTTCATATCTGCAATGGGTTGCCGTCCTGTCCAAGGTTTACTGTGTCTTCTTCTGGGGATGGGCTCCAGGTCACCCTTGACCCTGTACAAGTGACCCTGACCCTGGATAAGTGATTGTGTGGATAGAGGGATGGATGGATGGATGGATGGATGGATAGACGGACAGACCATTTTGATATATTTATATTGTGTTTTCTGTAGAATAGATTCTCCCGTGACGTATCCGCTCATGTGTTCCTCCTCCCCACATAGGCAGTTGTACAATGATGATGCACTATAGGTCAGTGCACCAAGAAAGAAGGTGGTAACCGTGCATTCTGTAGGGCTCAGGTTGTAACATGTTAACACATAACACAGGTGAGTCGTGCTACTGAGATGGTAATTATTTAAAGATAATTAGGAGGCTCATTGTTATCATGGGAGGCAGCAGCTAAGTGAGCAGGTTTGGTGGTTCTCAGATTTGAGTCCTACTCAGTATTGGCCTAATTGGATAACAGATTACAAAGAGTGTGCGGCTGGTTAGTGTCAATTAGTCTTTGTTTGCATTAGTTAAGGTCTTGTGCTTTACTGGTTTTCTGGGGGATTGGGGGTTGCACAGAGGTGCTTTTTGTTACTCAAACACAACACGGCTCCATGTCCGAGCATCATACTCTCTGTTTGGGACTAGCCTTCTGCACCTGTCTTCCTGACCGTACACAGATCAGTGTTTTAATACTCTGATTACACAGGAGTTCCACAATCCCACTCTAATCTCTGTAATTTCTCTTTATGCAAATTACAAACTCCCAAATTACGAACAAATCTTTATTCACAATTTACCTGCACTATGTACTTAAAAAGCAAAATTTTTATAAACATTTATAGGTACATAAATTAATAGTTAATTGTTTGGTTAATTTATGTAATTTTGAAATGCGGATTTATTTTTTAATGGATAGCATTGCTATTTGGCAACTTGAGATTCTTGAACATGTTTCAGAGGCCTGGAAAAAAATTGTCAGCCTTGATAAATCCCAGCATATAATTATACAAGATAACAAAATTAGTAGTCAGCCTGAAGTAGTCTGCAAAAGACAGCTAGCTGCTATCAGAGGTCATCCCATGCTGGGGGCAGCTCTGAAGGGTCCTTGAGCAGGTCGGTTTAAATATCTCTGTGGAAACAAGGTGCTGCTTCCATTACACCCATGCAGGCTTCCAATTTAAGCGCTTGTTCATTACCCCCAAGGTGGTTCATAAGCGAGCACCCTTTAATTTTGGAACATGGCCCAAGGCTTTGCTCACAGTGCTTGTTAGATCGCAGCTCTCACAGGCCCCGTGTCTCTCCTTGTTCTCCCAGCTTGCACACGTTTAGCCCTGCATTGTTTTCTGTGAGCCCAGCTCCCCCCCCCCCCAGGGGTGTGTGGGTAACTGATGCTTTAGATGTGAAGTCTTAATGCTGGTGCAGGGCTTACAGGAAAGCAAGGCAGCACATTATGACATGGGACTGCAAAAATGTGAGTTATATACTTCTGTATAGTTTTAAAATGGGGGGAAAAGTTATATAATGAGCAGCATGGTGCATAATTGAATATGATTTGCAACAGCTGTGATTTTCTGTCATCCATCCATTCACTTTACTGCCTCATCCAATACAGGGTCACTGGAAGCCTGGAGCCCATCTCAGGAAACACAGGGTGCAGGGTTTGGGAGAGCTTGGTCATATTTCATAACACCTTTGGAAAATCATAGAAATTGTACTAGTTCCATCTATTCAGTAGGTCCAGGAGGTCTTTTCAGAACAGCCTTTGTTCAGCTAAGCAGGCCTGGCTGGTGGTACTTCTGTGTAGCACCATTCCTGAGCCTTCTGTGTTATGGTTCTACTCATCGCATGGGCTTGATGCATTCAAGTGCGGCTCCTAAATTTCTCTCTCTCACTCACACACACACACACACACACACACACACACACACACACTATGAAAACATACACACACATTGGCACTTTAAATAAACACAAGACACATTCGCTTTACTAAAATCATACTCAGTATTTTCAGGATTTGCTGCACAATTCTTCCATAGTTAATCCAGTGATGCATGCAGAGCGAAGCATCCGGTGACATGTGCTGAGAGAAGCATCCAGTGAAACGTGCCAAGAGAAGCATCCGGTGAGGTATATCATTGTATTTAAAATGTATATATGCTTGTAACTGGGCATCTTTATCATCTGTAGAAGGTTTTTGGTTTTCAGTGCCCTTGGCAGTAATGCTGAGAATACGATGCCAGTCATTCACAGAGACAGAGACTTTTAGCAGCTCTATGGCTGCCTGACCTTGTGTTTTTTAAAAGAGAAATAAAAGCATAAAGTAGTTAAGGAAAGCCATGGGAGATCAGTAAAAGGTGTGCTTCTTGGACTGATGAGGGCAGTGCTGAGGACCTGTGTGTAATGCATGTGGGCTGGTGTGAAGCAGCCCGCTGTGCCTACCTCTGAAGTCCCTTTAGTCAGTGAGCTTTCTCCTGCATTTTTGAACCCTTTTCTGCCTCAAGCAGAAGCCTCTGGTGTTGAAGCTTGGCTAAGAAAAAGCGCACCATTCGACTTCTTTACTTCGTACAACCCCAGCTTCCTTTGGATTGGGCACTGTGTGTGGTTCTAAACCACTCACTTGGGCTGCGTTTCAAGACTTCTGAAGGGCGGCTGCAACCAAGGTTCTGCATGTTGTTGTGTGCATGAACAGAGCCCCTTCCAACCTTAAACCATCACAAATCGAGCTTGTCCTGCTCAATTTCATAATTTTTCTTGTTGATCACCACACTTCCACTCTTCATGTTTGTCTAGCGCTGTCTGTGGTCCTGAATTTCCTCACTTAAAACTCCTTTTTGCACTGAAAAGTGCAGAGGTTCTGAAGTTTTACAAACAGTACTCTCAGGGTTTCCTTTCAGATGGGCTTGAGGAGAACAGGCACATGGGCTGTCTCCAGCTTCCTCTGGCCTTACAGCCCATCATATGGATGAACTATGAAATTATGTTCAAATGGTCTTTTTAGTAGCTGCTGCAACAGTTCATAAAACAGCCTTTATGGTTACAAAGTTGGAGAAGATAGCTCTGTGGGTTGTTTTATATTCCAGAGATGTCTTGTGGATTTCATTTCATGGACTCCTCTCATTTATTTTTTAAATCCACTGTTCAGCAGTGTACTGTTAGCAAGCCAGCTCAATACTCGCATCTGTAACAATCATGGTAAATTATCCATTAAGAGTTACATAGACGGGATGAATTATGTGAGATGCTGTAGTTTGAGGTTAAAATGCTGTGGTTATTCAGGGAAAGGGACTCAGCGTCCCTTATTTTTAAAACACTGATGAGGCAAAATGTGAATATGTTAACTTATGTTTACTATAAACACCCGGTAAAATTCTGTAGCAGTAACAGAGTTCATAGATTTAAAAACAGGAAATAATGTTTATCAGTACTTATTTTAATGTTTTCATTAACAGATTGAAACCATTGTTAATTATTTAAGCATTCATTTTATATATTTTATTGTGCAAGGTGGAAGGTTGTGGCTTAATCAGATTATGTCTCCATCTCTAATGGCTGCAGTGTTTTTGGGCCTGAACCACAGAGAGAATCATGTGACAAGAAGGCTTGGCCTCACATTAAGGTTTTCTGTTTAATTAACATACCACAGAAAGTCCATACAAAAGGTTTTCACATGTGTGTTATCAGAATGCCAGCTTTAGCTGTCTCAGGTAAAAAATAAAGAAAATAAAATATAAAGTTGTTGTTGTTGTAAGGCATTCACTTTAACCAGGCCCTCAACACACATACTCCGAAAGAAATACAAATGCATCAGCAGAAAAGTTTTCGCTGTAAGGTGTTCATATTAAAACCCTGAAGACTGTGGTTATTACTGTCTCAAAATACGTATATTAGAACAGGGTAGCATGACCGGAGTTGACGTCCATAAATAACAGTTTCACTTTATGACCAGAATAAAAACTTAATATACAGCAATCATAAAACTTTATTTAAGGATAAATAATACTTTACAGTATGTTGTTATGAAGGTTTGGGGGAAAAATATAGAAAAAATTGTGGGTCTGTTGTTGCAGTCCTACAATGTAATTCAGTTCAATGACAGCTTTCGATGAGTATCAGGTCAAAAGTTGCCGTAGGGTTGTTTGGTGGCAAGTGTTAAAGAGCAGGAGCTCAACTTCTACGTTTTGCTTGTGGTATGAACCAGTTGAGGACATCTGCTGATCTGGCCACCATAGATGTTCAGGCTTATATGTCCTTTGTTCTTGTCCTGAGGGTATCCTTTATAGTGAAAAGACTTTGTATATATGCTATTAGATACAAGTAGTGCAAGTAAAACTTTAAATTTAAGGGCATGGCACACTAGAGTGCCATGTGCCAATACATTGTCACAATTGTCTTCAGTTCCTCAAAAAAAAAAAAAAACTCATAAAAGATGTACAACATGTCTATGAAAAGACATAATGCCAATATTTGTGACACGTTGGCACGCTCTGGTTTGCATAAAAGCATTACAGAAGAATAGAAAACTTGCATGTACTGGGAACGAAGGCAGACTCAGTTCCTGCTCTTGCCTCTTGGAATTTCAAAGTGGATCGTGTTCGTAATGTGTGTCTTATTACATGTAATTTCACTTCATCCTCTCTGTCTCTGTGAAAATGAAACTCTCTTGCGCTCTTCGCCTGCGTTATTGAAAAGAAAGATTATTCACATTTTAATTTAAAACGCTGGTAATGGAAGCCCAAATAACTATTGTTTTGAATGTTGCTGTGTCCTTTTTTTAACTAAAGGTAATTATTTTTTCTCGCCGACACTTCTGTACAGTTTTTACCCCCTCATTTCTACTTAGCATACACACGGCGGGTCCAGTGCTCGCGTAAATTGCTCATTTGGTTTCGGTACCGAATCCAATACGTGGCCACAAATGCAACATAAATAAAGGAGCGGCGTAACGCAGCTGCGGGGACTCGCACTCCCCACAGCCCACATAATTTAAGACGTGCCAGACAAACAGCGTAAACACCAGGCCAGCTTCATCACCGCCCGGCGCCTGGGCTTGATTGAATTGATCCGTAGTCAAACAGGCCGGCGCAGCGCGCACACATAAAAATGCGCGCCTTAGCGGTGTAACAGGGGGGCAGATGACGCCCTTTTCTTTCTCCAACACCCGCTCATCTTTGCGTTTGCCCAAAGCATCAGAGGCGCTAAACTCTCTTTGCCAGCTCGCTGTCCTCATAAAACGGCACTTTCCCTACATCAGTGGCTGTGTGGAGTGGTGGAGGGAGGGGTAGGGAGCAGTTTATAGCTACCATCCACCTGGACTCCTCCAGTGCCTCTTCTGGACTGCTTTCAGCACCCTGAAGAAGAGAATGCTTCTGTTCATGTATATCAGACCCTCTGTGTCTCTCAGTCCACTGTACTCGGTTCTGACCTGCTGCCAGCATGTCGGTTCTGATTGTCACTCCACAAACCTTCAGCGCCTTTATCTCCTCCAAAGTGGTATGTATTCTGTTTTCACTATAATTGTGTGAGTTTTCATACATAGCCTGACAGTATTTAAATGGTGTGACTGAAGAGGGAAAAAGAAGACATTAATGTATACCTTATGTTGCCCTGTACAATGAGTAAATAAGAGTAAAGTCATTGCGGCTGTTTCTGTGATCTAGTGATCTTCTCTCAAATGAGAGCCACGTCGACTGTCTTGTAAATTAAAGATGTCTGGTTAGACATATGCTATGTTCTGCTGGAGCCATGCTGAAGAGACAGAAGCCCAGTCCTCAGACATTTATCCAGAACCCGTATCCTGGTGGCAGGGAGAAAAACAGCAGTTAGACTCGCATTTTGGTTTTTATTTACAGACATGCCCCTTTTGACATGCACATTTCTGCAAGCCTGTCTTCATTCACTGCTCTTTGAAATAATCCTGAGGAAGTGGATTTTTGACACTTTTGCAAACTGTGACTATTTCAGCATTTCTGTGTTTCTGTGAAGGGTGTTCATATATCATCACTGGCAGACTGTGTATCAGAACGTATATGTTTTCCACTAATTATCTGTCCTGTTAATACTTTTTTGTCCTTTTCCTGCCATTTTCTGCTTGCATTCCAGCTTTCTTAGGCTTTGTTGGATTACATTGCACTTTATGAGATTAATTTTGTGTCTGTGTTATTTGTGTTGTTAATGTCAGAGACACTTAGCTAGTGCCTGCAGGGAGGGGGCTGGCCTCTCGACCAGTACACTGCGGTGGGGGCCACTGCAGTTCACCTATTATAAGTATTCACGATAAGCCTGCAACAAGAAGATATTGTATTAGTATTATTTTGTTGTATCTGTGTATTCCTGGAGATGATTTATAGTGATTTTTACCAGTTTTAATTTATACAAGAATTTCTTGGAGTGATTTAAGATAAGTATGACCGCAAGGGTAGCACTGCAGTCCCCTGGCCGATTATTTCAGATTATGTATGGTATACTGTAGAGGCTCCCATTTTTAATAGGACGATAGGGCTGTGGGTTGAGAGGGAATCATGACATATCTGCTATTAGCAGACTGCACACCTGTCAAAAGAAGTCCAATTTTTGAAGGTGCCTTTTATAGCAGCAGGTGTTTGGCAGATCGGGGAGCATAGCCGCCGTCAGACAGGTGGATTGTCTTTGAAGTTTTAAAACTCGGGTGACATGTTGTGTCGTCATAGGGTGCTTGTCCAGTCCCCTCATTTTTCTGGCATGCCTCAGTTTCCTTCCTCTGAGGTATGAAGATTCTGGCTTCAGTTCTTTAAGATGTTGCCTTTCACAGAAGTTTTTTTTTTTTTTTTTTTTTTTTTTTTTTTGGTTCCATCCAGACAAGGGGCGTGTAAGCATCAATGTAGTCTGGCTCGCAGATTAGGGAACATACGGAGACACCGATAATGAAGGCAGGAGACACAAACCCAGTGCCAAGGCTGGCATCTCTCAGGTGTGTTCAGGCACCAAAACAGTGGAGCTGCAGGGAAAGCAGAGGGCAGAGAAAAGCAGCTGGTTGGCCTGCAGCAGCTGAGTAACAGCTGAGTAACAGCTGAGTAACAGCTAGTGTGAGTATTCATTACCTCTCCGATTCCAGCAGTAGCATATTGTTGTGTAAAACATGATCTTTAGGATGGTCTCCTGTTGGTACTCAGATGACACAGACAGAGATGCCTCTTATAGTCCCAGTGACATCATGGGGGTGGGGCCTTTATTACAGATGACCAAATGTTGAAAATTGCAGGTTTGCACACCCACAAGTTTACTAACAATAGTAATACCCAGTGTTGTTGTTACAGTGGAACAGGTACTCCACTCCACCACCCCCCGTGAGCAGCCTCCACCTGGATGTTGCCACAGCAGCCATAGTGCACCAGAAAGCTCAGCACACCCCAGCTATAGGTGGGGAGGAGAGAGTGATACAGTCAGTTCACACATGGGGATTACTAGGAGGCCATGCTGATAAAGCCCATTGGGAAATCTAGCCAGGACACCAGGGAACAGCCTGGGATCTTTAATGACCATGGACCTTTCACATCTCATCCAAAGCATGGTGCCATGTTCTGCAGTATAGTATCTTTGTCACTGTACTGGGGCAGTGAGCACTTCCTGCTAGTCCCAGTTACACCATTTCCAGTAGAAATCAGGCTGAACCATGCTTGGCTTTCAATAGCTGTCATACCTGAAAGCTGCACTGTGAAAGTCATGCTGACATGATTTTCTGTACTTTCTGTTCTGGTATTGGGTTGCTGACATGTTCCACCTGAGTGTTCCACCTCAGTTCAGTCAGCAGTTTATGCTACAGCTACCCTGTACCAAGATATTTTTTCAAAATTCCCCTTTGAACTTCTCTAAATAACTGAACTTGTTTTAGAATGTCGTTGCCGAGCAGTAAGATGGGCTTGCTGTTATAAACAGTACGCTCAGTTCTGTGTTTTAATCCCAGCACTCACAAGATTGTACTAGTCTGTATAGTCTTCATAAAATTTGTCAAATTTTTAACAAATTTATAATTTCTAATCCTTATTTTCCAGTTCAGACTTGCAGAGATGTGCATGGAGGAGTGCAGTAGAGATGGATTTCAGCTTTTACTTTACATTTATACTTGCATAATAGGGCACATGACTTTGTTCTGGATTGTGTAATGCGTGTCAGTTTAGACCCCATCCATCCATTCATTCTCCATACCGCTTGTCTAATTCAGGGTCCAAAGCCCATCCCAGGGGGCACCCTGGGCAGTGGACAACCTGGGCAGGGTGCCTAGACCCCACTTGTGGTTTATTTTCCCCTTACTTGTCTTTTGTTTTTGCTCCATCTTTATGTTTGCTCTTTATTATTTAAGCGTACTAATGTAATTACCCATTACATCTTCTTAAATGTCTTGGGATAAACAATGTTGTGAAAGATAAAAAGACATGGTGAATTGAGTTTGTGTTCTGGGGCTATAAGTGATTGTTCTTGTTGTGGGTTCACAGGCTATCCTGTGTTGAAAGGCTAACAGGTGTTCAGTCGGCCGTGCTACTGGTTGCGTCCTCCTGTTACCAGGGCCCAAAGGGCAGCTGTCACCTAACACAGTGAAAAGTGACACTTCAGCATTTCTAATCCATTTGGAGAAGCAGAAATATGTTATGCTTATCCTGACTGTAAAAAAGAGCACCATTCACTCCTATCTCAGTTTTCCAGGTGCTTAATCTCTCCTGTTCCTAACAGGACGGGAGCTTCAGTGATGTAGTCCATATTGGTCGTGTGATTGAAAGCCAATTCAAGATGAATCCTTGCCCCGTTTGTTAGTTTGAGGACAAAAGTAGATTTATTATGTGGCTTTCTAAAATATGGTATTTGTGCTCTTTGTGAGTGTTAATTTCCAGTTTAAGTGACTTAAATGAGTTTCCCAAAAGACGCCCCTGCTTTTGGGCGTGTTCAATGCTGAAGTAGGATGATGAGGTCCATTAATTTTCTTTGTGGATTTAGGACAGAAACACGGTCATGCTCCAGTGCCTTCCATGACGGCCGTGCCAGGCAGTCCCCTGCAACATAATGCACCCTGACCTGCGCCTCTTCTGCTAAAGTGCCATGCTTTGATCGGGCAAAGAAAGAGTCAGGCTGAACCATCCTGTCCTGTTATCTTTTTATGGGTGGGGGGCTTAAGAAGTCCCCAATAAGCTTAGCTACTATACACATTCTCGGTATAATCGAGGCTCATTCCTTAAGCATAAACTACCACAGTAACATAAACTACCACAGTAACATAAGATACCATAGTAACTTAAAGATTACAGGAAAGAATGAAAACAACAGATAAGCTATACATGTGAAATTGTAAAGGCGCATTGATTAATCCTACAGGAGATACAGTACCAAGCAGGAGCTTGTGAGGGGGGGTAAGAAGGCTGAGCATTCAGTGCCAGGGGCATGTTTTTTATTACTGTGCTTTTGAGAACTTTTTGTTGACTGTCACTGTGATGTAATTAATAAATGTTCATCACTACAACCAAACTTCGACACAGACGAACACGGACTCCAAGTAAAAATCTTTAATGTCCTGAAAAAATAACTTTTGTTAAGAGTGGGTGTCTTTGCAAGAATATAATGTCAAAATATGCAGTCAAGACGATTAAAGGAAAACACGCACAGAACACGTCAGTGCTTTGAAGAATTAATGTTCTGTACATTTACTCATGTAGCAGAGGCTTTTAACCAAAGCAACTTCTGACATTTCACATGTATGTTACAGTGAGCTAGCACTGGGGCTCTTGCTTAGGGACACAGCTGGCAGTTGGGCTGGGATTCGAACCAGGAGACTTCTGGATCCCAGCCTGATGTTCTGTCCATTGAGCTACCAGGCACACCCTCTACTCTCTGTCTGTCTGTTTCTTCTTGTGCGTGCGTGCGTGCGTGCGTGTGCGTGCCACACTCCTTTCACTTGGTGACCCATCTGGCTTCTTTTCACCCCACACCACAGAGCTACTTACAGCTACTTACATCCTGTACTGTAATTAAGTTCATGTCCATAAAGTTGCCTTCCAAAAATGTTAGCTACAATGTATAGAAGCTGCCAAACTGCTGAACAAGCAATGCAGACTTGGAATAAACTATGCTAGAAACCCCTAGCAGTCAAAACAATTGTACAATTGTACGATTAGTCCCCCACAGGAGGGACTTGGGTCTTTACCCCAGTGGGCTAACTTGCATGTCTGCTAACTCTGTGGCTGTGTGTGTACAAACTCTGGTAGTTGTCCCATTACACAGTCAATATAAAGAGATATTCAGTAAAGCTTATCCCTCCAAACAGGAAGTGTGTCATGTTGGGGAGCACACTTAAGAGAAAATGTGTAGGTATAGATGACAGGGCATGTCCTTACCATTCTGTGACAGTACTGAGCTGTACCGTGTGTGTGTGTGGGTGTGTGTGTGGGTGTGTGTGTGGGCGGGTGGGTGGGGTTGATGGCTAATTTGGTCCACGATTGAGAATCTTCATAGACATTCATACCAATGATGAAACCAAACCTGTACCTAACTGTTAACCCACCTATGAGAATGGGTGGGTTAAAAGTTCATAGCAGCATCTCTTGGAAAGGTAACTAATTGGAGTAGTTAGCATCCCACATGACTTGGCTAAGGACAAAAAGACAACACCAATTACAGCTGACAGCTAACCGTGTGTCAGCAAGTTACGGCTGCCTGCTAACAGTGTACTTGGTGATTACACTGAACAGCTAACAGTGTGTCAGATGATTAAGACAAACAGCTAACGGTGTGTCATGTGATTGCATCAAATGAGTGAGAGTTTGTCAGCTGATTATGCCTGACGGATTATAGTGTATCAGCGAGTTACGGCTATTAGCTGATGGCAAACAGCTAACAGTGTGTCTGCAAAATACAGGTGAATTTCCAGAGTATGTTTTCCATTTGTCCACCACTCACATTCGGCAAAGTTCTGGCCAGGCTCTGTGTTCACTGTTTTCTTGATACGTCTCCTCATTAGGCACCTTTGTCGAGTAGAGCTGCAACACCTTAAAATTTATGCAGCAACATAATATGTGGAATCAATTCAGGTTAAGCATTGATTTGATAGTGCAACAGCAGCTCATGTGCTGAGATGGAGTCAGCAGTGTTTCCGACATACGTAACGTCTGTTGGCTGAGTCCCAGGTGTGATGGACACCAGGTAAGCAGCAGTGTTTCTGCCACACGTAATCTGTCTGCTGGCTGAGTGCCAGGTGTGATGGACACCAGGCAGTTAGCAGTGTTTCTGCCACACGTAATCTGTCTGCTGGCTGAGATGCCAGGTGTGATGGACACCAGGTAACCAGCAGTGTTTCTGCCACACATAATCTGTCTGCTGGCTGAGATGCCAGGTGTGATGGACACCAGGCAGTTAGCAGTGTTTCTGCCACACGTAATCTGTCTGCTGGCTGAGGTGCTAGGTGTGATGGACACCAGGCAGTTAGCAGTGTTTCTGCCACACGTAATCTGTCTGCTGGCTGAGACGCCAGGTGTGATGGACACCAGGTAACCAGCAGTGTTTCCCCATACCTCACCTGTCTGCTGGCTGAGATGCCAGGTGTGATGGATACCAGGTAACCAGCAGTGTTTCCCCATACCTCACCTGTCTGCTGGCTGGGATGCCAGGTGTGATGGACACCAGGTAACCAGCAGTGTTTCCCCATACCTCACCTGTCTGCTGGCTGAGACGCCAGGTGTGATGGACACCAGGTAACCAGCAGTGTTTCCCCATACCTCACCTGTCTGCT
>JABJVR010005541.1:0-13415 GCA_025773905.1 Chitala chitala | reverse complement strand
AAAAATACGCGTTCGTTCGTATGGGTAGGATTATCTGATAAAGTAGGACAAATGGATGGTTATAACTATCATTCTGTACTACGGGGTAGGACAAATCGTTAGAACACTGGCAGAAAATAAGAGCATTGGATTCTATAGCAGCATTCCAATTAATATTCATGTTTCATACATAGACGTGTGTAAGCACAATATCTGCTCGTGTTCTTTACTTACAAACCAGCATGAAGTGGTGTGTGTGCTTAGATACAGACGCAGAATAAACGCTAACGCAAAAAGTAGGCAGGTCTGCGGTCCAGCAGCTTTGAGAGCAAACATAATTACATACGCTGGTTGTAGACATTCGACCAGTGCACCTCTAAACATAATTAACACAGTTTAATTAGTGTTGATTTAAGGCAAATTCACCTTGCGTAAATGGAGAGCAGGATTAAACAATTAAGATTACATGAGCTCCTTTCCAGACAATAATCTGGAAGGGAAATATTTAACAGTTACTGCTAAACTGCTGGAAAGGATAACTTTAAAAGATGCAAATTCTCTTCCAGGATGCGCTGTCCCACTGGTGCGACAACTCTGCATCGGAAGGGAAGCCGTGAATAATGCAAAGTAACTGCTTGTTAGAGCACTGACGGAGACTAATTGAATCCCCGTAGCTTTAAAAGTTGCAACTCCTATGAATGGCAAGTAGGCCTGGTATTTGAATTGAAAAACACTTACAATATTCATATTTCATAATGTAATTAACATACTGTAACCTTTGAGATTGCGAGTTACACATGATTAAGAAAAAAGTAATAGTGTTTTAACAGACCAGAACACAGAAAAAAATTATAATCCAAGCCAAAACCTCGACACTTTCAAACTAAATACCTTTTGCATTAATTTTTATGAGAGCGTTTTAAAAATAAACTCCCAACTAAAACTTGTCCACTAGTCAATCTGAACTCCAGTGTAACATGTTGCTAGGCAACTACTGAAAAGTCTTAAAAATATATAGCAAAGATAATCTAAAATTTTTAAACTATGCATTACAAAATACATTTAAACATTTTATAAATTCCATAAATCTGGTTCCAGCAGAACCAGAACACACAGTGCATCTCAGTTTGTTGCGTATGGGGCTGCGTAGCCACAGTTGGTCAGGGTGACCATGCCGACCCGTATCCTCTGTTATGTCAGCATCAGAACTGGACCATAGAGCAATGGAAGAAGCTGGCGTGGTCTCAGTGAGATTCAGATGTTGACTTGGCCTCCAAATCTCAATCCAATCAAGCATCTGTGGGATGTGCTGAAAAAACAAGTCCTATCCATGAAGGTCACACCTCACAATTTACAGGACTTAAAGGACCTGCTGCTGAGGAATTGGTGTCAGATACCACAGCACACCTTCACAGGTAAGTGAAGGTCATGCCTCACGGGTCAGGGCTGTTTTGGCGGCAAAAGGGGAACCTACTCAATTAGGTGGGTGGTCAAAATGTTATGGCTGATCGGTGTTTGTATGTGTAAATATACACACATACATATTCACACATGGTACAATATACATCCTGACTAAATAATAATTCAACTATTTTATACTTAAATCCTCAGCACATTAGGTACAAAGACATAATAATGCAATATACAGCACAATGAACAGTTGGTGATTTCCTAGCTGATGTAGTTACAGCTGTTAGAGTAGGCAGTACGGAATAACTGAATTGTACTGGGTACAAAACAATATACAGGAAAAAGTGCTACACACATAATGTGGCAAAACATGCATAGATGTGCCTCCAACAGCTCAGATCAACAGGTCATTATTTAAACGATCTAACAGAACACGGATCCGTTAATATGTGATGAATGTAAACATGCTTTGATAGTCAGGGCACTTTGTTTCATCTGAGATTTTTTCCAGTGCTAAAATAATGGCCGAGTTATTACAGCAGAGAGATATGACTTACTTGTCATTCAGTTAATGTTGGGTACCTCGCTATGAGGGTTTGAGAGCATCCCATTAGCATCACGGTAAAAGCAGCAGGGCAGCTCTCCAGTTTATTTACCTCAATGAAGATGAACCATCCATCTCCGGTAGTGAACAAAAACATTTTCCAAAACTGCTCTCTACCGCAGCAATGCAACCATATCTGGAAATTAAAAAAAAAAAAAAAAACTAAGTATATGCCAATATGTCTAAATCCTTTGAGGCCATAAATAATTTTCTTAAAAAGCCCAAGTTCAGTGTTAGACGTGCTTCATTGCCAGCACAGATTACTTTAATACTGCTCAAAATGGTCTGACAGAGCAGTTCTAATGGCACTGCATATATATATATATATATTATATATAGGGGCACCATGAAATTGCCTTTGGTTCAGAATTCTCAATTTGTAGTTAAATTTGCAGAAATTCATACTCCCTGTTAAGTAAATGCAATGTGGAAAGCCATGCACAGCAGGGCATGGAAACATATTTATGCTTAAATTTATACAGTACTTACCTTCCACACTCTCTTTCTCGTGCATGCACGCACACACGCACTAAGAACCAAGGGTAGTTCATATATATATATATATATATATATATATATAAACTTCATACATATTATATATATATATGAAGTTTTCCTTTTGTCAGAATGATTACTTCAAGGTCTACAGCACTCCAAGTGGCAGGAAGTGTAGTGTGCATTGGGTGGTTGGAGCCGGGTCACACCGCGTGGCTTGATTACCGACAGCAGGCAGCCAGACCAGAGGAAGACATCGAGCAGAATGACAGTTTGGGACGACCATGGCCATTACAGTAACGTGAAAGAAATTAGTATTGGAGCATCAACAAAAATTACAGCAGGAACTAAGTACTGTTATCTGTACCCAACAGTCCTCTGACATGATGTGAAACGTACTTAGTTTTCTTGCATAGGAGGTTTTGTTAATAAATTTAAGTCCAGCTGCACTGTACACTAAAACACTGAGATGGGTTTGGATCAAAGAAGCTACAGAAGAGGGAGACAACTGAAAACAGGGTTTAATGACATAGCTATTTTTTTCCACTCACAGAAAATATAAAAATGTAAAGTAAAAAAATAAAAAGACTGGAGAGAGAGAGAGAGAGAGAGAGAGAGAGCCTGTCAAACATTTACTAAAACGGGGGCGAGGCCAGTATCACGTTACATGAGACTTGCCCTTCCCACAGTTCATTAGGCTGACAAACCCTAAGCAGTCCATTCAGTCCAATTAATGTCAGCTGTGGTTTAGTAACTAATTAGCGTTAAGACGCAGAACTGGAAATCGACTGTGGTGTAAGTGTAAATGATTGTTCAAACCCTGCCTAGTACAGATCCTTGTCTTACACTTCGCACACAGCGTGATGTCTTCTAATTCACTGTATACAACTTCACACACACACAGCATTATGTATTATGACATCAAAGGTTTAAGAATTGGAAAAAAGGGTTTTGTGTCTGCAATGTTTTCAAGGCACTTCGCTGATCATAATTAGTTTTGCAAGTAATGCTTATATCAGCCATCAGGTGGCACTGTTTACCTTCTTACACTGAACCATTCCTAAAATCTGCGCTACCAACGGAGATTCATTTTTCTGCCAGTGCCAAACTAAAGACGTTTTCACCACTTATTCAACAGCTAACTGAAAATTAATTTCTAGTTTTTGTTGAACATTATCAATCACATTTGTGAATTTACAATTACACAGAAACACTCTGGGGGACACCTACTCTCTTATGAACCTTTACGGCATTAAAGTGGAGAGAATTGGTAATATGCTCTGGGAGATGCAGAGATTGCAGCCCCTCAGGTGGAACCAGAGAAGGAGGCGCACCTGCATTGTTGAAGAGACGTCTAACGATGCACTGTTGTGTTTCACCACATGTAAACAATAATGGTTCTTCAAGAGTTACAGTTCAGGACCTAGATAACCACAGAACTCATTATTATGTATCCAACACTGTAGTCTTAATACTTGTGTTAAATGACCATCTCCTTTCACCTGCAGTGTAGTTATTTTTGCTTATGCTCAAAAAAGGAAATAAATAAAACTCTGAAAACATCCTTTTTGTGATGCCACACATCATTAGGCAGTCTGGAAGAATGTCAACAGAGGAGTTTGAAATAGTACGCTACTGACATGGAGTTAAAGTAAATTACATATAAATTATGTTTACACCAAGATGACCAAAATCCAAGCAGCACATATTCAGAAAAATGCCTGCCATCACACCTGATGTTGTATTTACAGTAATTAATGCATTTTAAATCAAACAGAACAAAATTATCTCTAAGCACCTTGCATACAAATTAATGTCGGCCTTGCTGATAATTTTGTATGTCTGGGACACACGTACTCTGATCTAAGTGTTAATGTTCAGTGTCAGTCTGATGTTAAATGTGGCTCATTCAGTCAAGAAACATGTTTAGCATTGTAACCTATCCTGTTTGTGCAAAACATCATTTACCAAATGTCTAAATAATTAAGTCAACAGAACATCAAAGTCCCCCTCCATTCACCATTTTTATTTCAGAAGGAATGGCTTTTGAACAGACGAGAGAATCGTTGCTGTATTCGTCTTACCATGTCACTAGGTGGTAGATAAATTTTAGCTGTTCTTCCATTTTTCTTTCAGCAAGTCATGGATGTAATGTGTGCATGCTGTCCTCACAAATTAGGTGTGAAATTGGTGTAAATTTTAATTTCCAGGTGTGTGGAGTTTGGGAATCACCTGTGGGGCTTAATCGCTCGGCAATCATGCCTGGTTCTTAGTCACTTCACCCATTTTCAATATGATTCATCTCTATTGTTCAATGTACAAACCACTTAATTCAAGGAACAGTTCTTTTACATAAATTTTACAAGGATTAAAAAGTGATTTTTAACTCAACTTTCACGCTTAACATAGAAGCAAACAGAAAACAATTTTCTCAACAATTAATGCATAAACCACCAATAATTCAGCATCCTTTTATCTTACATTTTTATTTGGTGATATAAATAGAAAAAACAATGAAGTTATAAAACCAAACTGTACTATGAGAAAAAAAGATAACCCCACCTCCCAAAAAAAAAGAATACTGACAATCATATGTTTGGGCAGCACAAAAGAACACAATGTATTTACATGCAGAGTGTAAATCACAACGTGTGTATTATCAAACCCTTATCAAGTGATCAAATGAATCCATGTGACTTGGAAGCTGGGAATGTGGACAAACAGATTTCGGTAATAATGTTGCAACAGGTGATTGTGAAGACCCTTTGGGGCATATTCAAGTGAAACCTCTCGGACGTTGCCCCACAGCTGGGCCGTACCTCTGTAGCACCATTGAGAAGACACGGACAGCTGCAGCGAGCTAACATCACGTTTGCTGCTCCGACCGAAATTTCATCATATTGCCTAGCCTTGTGTTTTATTAGTAATTTCTCTCTTAGGAAAAAAAATCTGCCTCTTCAAAGCCTTCATCCCTGCTTAAAGATGCAGTCTACTGTTCAGATCACTAACTGCTCCATGGGACGGGGGTGGATGCGGGGTGCTAACATCACCTGCTATCTGTAGAACATGAGCTCTGCTCTCCAGGTTTTCTTAGCCCAGTATCACGGCTTTGGGTTAGCCGTGTGTGTTTATCATCCCCATCTGTTTACTTTCCCTTTACGTTGGTTTATTTCTTCAACTCTGTAAACCTGATTCCTGTGATCCAGTTATCAGTTACCTCCACTGCTGCCCCTCCCTTCTGTGCTTTCAAGAAGTTCACACAACCAAGTTTTTTTTTTTCTCTTCTCTTTGCTGGGTTAAAAACGTGAGCAGGTGTGTGTAGTTGGGTACGTTGTACTTCAACATGGCTTGTGTATAGGACCATGTAAGCGGTGATTTTTAGGCCTGCTGTGTGTTTGAGGTTTTTTGGTTTACTTTAGCATATTTCGGAAGGTTGGAGAAGAATGTTTTGTTTATGCATAGCCACATTTTTTTTCTCTGGGTTTGAGGTAGGTTAATATTTCAACTTACACTTTAATTATTTGTTTTATTTTCATAGTTCATTAATTCCTTGGCGGTTTTCTCTGTTAAATAAACCTTTTAGATAGTAACTGACATCTTTGCTTTAGTGTGTTTTCTGGGTAAGAGATTATTTTTTGTTTTTCTTAATATTTCTGCTTGACCCCTATTCTCTAAACCCACGGAGCCATATCTTTAAAAGAGGTCAAAACACCAATATACTTTAAATACAATATTGACATAAAACAAAATTAGCTGGTCATTAAACCCACATTTAAATTAAGGGATTTTTACAGACCATTTTTACATTCACAGGAAAACTAGATTGAGTGGCTTTGAAAACACCTGCCTGAATTTAAGTTGTTTTGACACCAACAGTCAGCATCACAGACGGGGCTTGACATAAGAGGTAGACGGTCACAGCAAAGATTAAAACGCGCAGAAGTTTCATGTCGTAATGATGGAACCCAATTCACGGAGCCTCACTTGCCGGCTAAAATATTGTGGTTAGGAAGGGTTGAGTACGGTTCCAGAGAAGCGTGAATTTGTAAACCATTTATGTCCACCCCTGATTACGGACACAGTTTCCTCATTTGGTGCTTATCATTTCTGAAAATAATGTAACCTACAGGTATCTGGACCACAACCATTACCTGAGTCCATTTGCTTAATCACCATGGTAGCCAGTGCCCTAGAAACAAACCAGTTACATTTCCAAATGACAGCATTAACAACACGCAGACATTATCTACACCTAACATTGAAGAGGACGTTCCACCACAGAACTCTGTACAGATAGGGAAATGCTGATAATAGGCCTTACTTAAACTTAAACATTGCGAAAACAACAACAGCAGAAAAACGTCTAACGTGCATATTCATACACAACCGTTTAGCATGTCAGAGTTAGTTACTACTGAAATAGCAACATGTCCCAGAAGAAAAGAGTACCTTTGTGTTTATCTGCTTATATGAAGCGATATGAAATAATAGTGGACTAATTAAGAGGGAGAAACAGAATTTTGTGTAAAAAAACAAAAAACAAAACAAAACAAAAATAATCATAGACCAGCTGATACGTGACCGAGGCAGGAGCACCGACCAGCTTTTAGCACCAGATTGTAGCACCATCTCTTTTTCATTTTAGGCTTTTAATAATGGGAGACCTCAACATTATAAAGCGGACATAATTACTATGTGCCTGAAATCTCCTCCTACTGGCTACTTTGGCTTCCATTGGGTGAAATGCTGCAGCGATTGACAGTGCCTTGTAACCACTGGCAACATGATTAGAAGCCTCACATTTCCCAACAATAAGCATTTTTTTCAACTTTATGTTCTGGATTTCCAAGCAATGCACAAATAAAATACTGTGGTCTGTGATCATCATAAAAATAAATATTCTGATCAATTCCTATCTTTTATGAACTTATAAAATGCTAAAAAAGCCTAAGGCTACATTGATTGCATAATGAACCTTACCTTACACAGCTAAATCTATTACTCCATTGGTATTATAACAGAATACACAACTGATTTGCCGCTGTGAGTTTCTGGTGAACCTGAGTTAGAATCCTCCTCCCACCGGGTGTCACAGAGCTCTGCACCAGGTCAGCTGCTCTAATCTGGTGCTATATTTGCAACCTCATGGTTCTCACAAAGAGAACACACACACACACACACACACAAACACAGATAAAAAAAACCTAACATTTAACAAGTGAGATGCAAGATGATAATGGTTAGAGAACAAGGTGTACCTGTGAGTCCTCACTCTGGCTTCTGGAAGCACAGAGCAGAATTCACAGCTGCTAACAGCAGGAGCCGGCAGCTGCAAGTGTAGGAGATCAATTAGGGAACCGTGCTTGACCCAGAGCTGCGGCGTGCGTGTGTTTGAAAGAAGGGTTGGGACTCTGCAGGTCCAGTCCGATGCGATCGGTCGCATGCTCGTCACCGACGTGACGTGCGCTCGTTGCCACGCGACACCTGGCCACACGTCCTGCAGCACTGTGCACGCACGGGGGGCAGGTGGCAACGGCCCAGCCACTGTAGGGTCTGACAGAAGTGGAACGTCAGGCGGTCACGCAGGCACACCTGGTGGTCTGGGGGGGCACGGGGGAAGAGAGAAAGGGGAGGATGAGAGAGCAAGGGGGGGGGGGTGAGAGAGATGGGGACAAGAGGGGGGTGAGAGAGAAAAATGGACACAAGAAAAAGAAACGGAAAAAGGGAGAAACAGGGATGCAAGAGACAGAGACAGGGTCGAGAGAAAGAGAAGAGGATGGGGGGGGCGGGGGGAAGGGAGAGATACAGCAGATTTACACAATTGTATACAATGCAGCTGTTATAAAATTATTTAATTTCATTTTAAGGCAGAAAATAATGACAAACAAAGGAAAGGCAGGTATACGGGTAGAAATAAAGACAGATGAAGAACAAAAACCATATAACTATGAATACGGGCTTTTGACTTGACTAAAGCAAAGGAAAAGAACAGAAGTGTTAGGTCATGGGGCCTGTGTCATCACAGGCTGCAGGGTGGACACAGACACAAGCTATGAAACGGAAGTTTGATCATAGTAATAAGGTGTGACAGGTACTTTATCCTTACAGATAAGAGTGGTGCATCTATTAAGCCCCTATTTTTAACCAAGGTTTCTCACATCCAGACCTTCGTAGATAAAGCCAAATGACTCCAAGGAGAAGACAAAATGACTACCCTTCTCCCTGCTTAAAAAATGCAACGTAAAATTAAAGGAAAACAAATTCATAGGTGCCTGCACATATTTTCAAAGGGCACCAAGACCAAGTGACATTTATACAATTAGTAAGATATTAAGTATTCATCCTCCAGCGGCACAAAGAAAAAAAATTGAATGGTACATGGGAACGGAAAATCCAATTATGTAAATTTTGCCAGGGGTCAACTGACAAGAGAAGTCATGTTGGCCCGAAGCACTACAGAACTGTCAGTTTAGACTTTTTCTAACAAAGTGAGAAGCTGAGATGTTTGCTTTAAATGAGCCTCAGTGTTGAAGTTTCAGTCTCCCTTACTTATGTGTTCATGTACATAACTTTAAATGTACTGAAATACAATGCACATCGCCACTTTGGATAAATTAAATATAATCTGACGAAGCCTGGCGTTGCCTCCTCCTAAAATTAGTCAGTGCAAGGACAGCAACAAGCACACAGAGCAAGTAAGATAACGAGACTCCGTGCCGTTCAGAACAACTCACAAACCAGACAGCTGGTGTCGAGGCGACGTGGGATCTGATCGTTTCCGACACCTCGCTGGATAAGGTGACTGTTCTATTACTGTTCAAGCTAAGTAAGAACTTGAAAAATGTGTTTCTCTGCTATTCCCATTACATCCGGTGCTCGGCATAAATCTCAGCTAGCGCCAAAGGCAATCCCATGAAAACGCAGGCCTAGGGATCGGGAGCGGGCTTTAAAGTAAACCCACCACTTCCTATGGGAAGAGAGGAGGGGTGTACATCTGTAGCCGGAACACAGGAAGCAAGGCCGCACTGCCGACGGCGACCGCGGGTCACGCCTCTCCGACCCCCCGTCCCACCTGGCCGTCCCATCAATCCCACAAAACGCCGTTTCGTCCATGTCTGTCTGAGCTTATTGTTTTACCAGGAGCCTGAACACTTTTCCACAAACCCAGCCCAGAATACAAACAGCAGATTTCTATTACGGGTAAAAAATAAACGGTAAAATAACGGTTGCGGGGTGAAGGTCTACCAGCAGATGCTCCTAACACAGAGACACATGGTACAGAAGCAGCTGGTGATGTTGACACCATGTCCCCTTCTGGAATGGTCTTTCCGATCCCCTCCCGAGCAGGAACCAGTGACATTATATTTTAACATAAACTGATAGCTGACTCACCGGCACGTGCTTTTGAACTCACACATACCAGCAGAGCACGAATACCCCTGGAGCTGGTTCCCTTTCTACTGCTGAGCTGCATGGATTTTTCCACCCTTTAACGGCATTATGATCTCTGCTCACACATCACGAATCAAGCCGTTTGAAGTGCATCAAAACGTCACAACACGTTTAATAATATTGCTTTAAATTTAGCAAACATGTTTGAAAATGACATCGTAGTCAATATAAAATCTGGTAGGCACTACATTTTAGGCCATTACCAAGTATAGCAAAACTCAAGTGTTCTGTAATTAATACGTCTAAAAGCTGTAATCCGTATTCATCAGAATGTGCACTTAATCAGTCTGTGTTCTATTGCTACAGAATTTGGAGCTTAATAATGTAATCTAAAAAGGTGCTCCAAAAGACCACAGATTTGTGGATGCAGGTCTGTTCCTCATGTCACACTTGTCTATTAGAAAGTCCAAAGGTCTAGCTTCCCAACACATTTCCATTCCATAACAGTCGCTTCATTTCAAACTGGGCATTCGCTGTTCTGTAGCTTATAAAAGGCTCACAGTGACATGAAACAGGCTAAATTAGTTCAGTCTGACCGCCTGATTGACTCCGAGATCCTCAATGCCACCAGTCTTTCCCATACAGGCAGATAACAGGCCAGGATGACATCACGTGGGTCAAAGGTCACAGCTGCAGGCACACCACACTGTAGCTGTGACTACTCACACTGCCTCTATTCACAGAGGAACCTGGGCGCAGCGTGGCCCATGTGCACCAGGCATGATGGTGCATTCAGAATCAGCTGTCCTTTTACTGACCACGACTTTTTGATGTGACCAACTACATTTATTAACATTCTCAGCATGGCGTCTGCACGTGTCCACTAACTGAACATGTGAAAGCAGAGCTGAACTCCATTGTAACGGGTGTCTAAAACTGAAGCAAACACATGGAGGTAGAGCTCAGCTTAACAAGTCCGAGATGCACCAAGCAAGAACTACGGCCTCCTATAGCAAATCAAAAATATCTGTAGGATTATTCTTCAGCTCAGCCTGCAAATCACAAAATTTGCTACTGAAATGTCAGTTTTCACCTTAACACTGGGGTCACTAACACCTGAACACAATCTGCTCTGAATGTTTTCTGGCTGCATCCTTGCCTATGTGGTTTTGTAGCCCTTCAGATCAGCTACCAGGAACAACAAATGCTCTCATACGGCTGTGGAGGAGCTTTTCACAGCTCTCAGCCAGTGAAGTTGGCAAGCCCACACTGAAGGACTCAACAGCAGCGCTGCCCTTTTATTGTCGAAAGTAGCAGAATAAACCACTAAAGGCTCAGAAATGCATCCAATCACATGCAGCATGTTGAAAAAGGGGCTCAAACTCCACAGATGAAACATCACTTTCATGAGCTATTAGTCAGTGTGTAACAGGATACTGTGCAGCTGTGTGTCAGGACGTGATACTGTGATTATTTAAAACTGCCATCTTTAAGGCAAGTCGGTGCAGACTTGTAGACAGGCAGATGGCTTAGGTCCTGCCTCGGGGAACAAAAGTCAGTTCTTTTCCACTAACAACCGCTTCCTGCCGTGTCCTTGAATGAAAATCTGTGACCTGCTACAGAGGGGAAAGTTGTGACCTTCAGCCATCCAGGCTGGAAAAGGCTTGTATGTCCTCCTCTTATCGCCCCCCAACCTCCCTCACACTTCCTGTTGGAGAACTCTTCAATCACGAGAGTCCACAGGGCTACAGCGGTCTCCTTACGTGGAACCTCAGCATGAGCGTCCCATTTTAATACAAATTGTGAAACCGTCCCCTGGGATGCTGAGACGCATGCATAAATCTGTGCATCTCCATGGTCACCATGAAGTTTCCTCTGGCTCCACAGTGACAGCAAACATTAAGGCATCAACATCTGAGATGTCTCAGTAATAAGACATACAAGCCTCAGCCTCTCTGAGGCGGCGCGGCGCTGCTCTGTGAAGGTTCCGTGAGGTCCAAGTTTTGAAACACTCAGTGATGAAGAACAACCACCGCCACGTTCTGAACACCATGCAGTAACTCCTCCTAAGGCATGAATGTTGTTTTATATTTCTTTCTTTTTAGCAGCAGGAACGGACATCAGCGGTGGCATGGTAACAGTCATGTGCTCGTTCTGTTAATGAAAAATGCAAACATGCAGACCCACCTCACACACAGTGGCAAATCGGTGTCACACTGTTTCCCGTTACAACGGGGACATTGTCACCTGAGTGACATTTTCTACAAGGGAAATGCCTACCTGCATGTCTGTAACTGTGACATTTCCTTCAGCACAGCAGGGGAGTTCTTACGTGTCACATTAGAGGAGGAAAGGTCGTTTTGGCTGAGCAGTTTGCTGTACTTATCTTGGGGGGAGCGCTGGGCCTTGCTCTGTGGGAAACCTGACATTCACCCCCCCCTACCTGCTTCAGTCTTTTCTACCCGACACACAAACTTCCTTCTGCACAATACCACAGATGCTGCACTTAGAAATATCTGAAGAAGCAAACTTTTTTCCACTCTCAACATCGTATTCAAAATGTCAGCCACGTCGTACGGGATGACTGAACAGTGAGTGTTCAGTAAGAAAGGGCTGCTATGACTATGGAACTGAGTATTTGTAATGAAGATGGACAACACAATTAGAAGTCCAATTTTCCCATCTCTCAACATCAAGCAAAATAAAATATTTAAGATAAAATCATCCTTTATGTGAAATCGTGACTCATCAGCGGTGACAGTTACTAATTGGTGAATAAATATTTCCATGTCAGAGCAGAGAAGGCCTGTCAAAATAACTGTCTGTGGAAAAGGTTCTCTTAATTTTAACCTGAAGAATAACACACTACATTGTTATAATTTAAAAAACTGTACAGAAGTACAGCTGGGCTGCACCACCCTGTAAACGCACTCTGCTCTCCTCTCAGCTAAGCTGGGTTGGGTGAGGCCAGTACTTGGATGGGAAGCAGCCTTGGAATTCCAGAGCCTGTATGAATGTTTCCCTGGAGAAGAAAACAGCATCTCATTCCAGCATCCTGACAAGAAAAAGGTACAACAGAAAGATCTGGACTCACGGTACTAACCCAACTAACAAACAGTGAAAAGATATTTTCAACCAACCAATTCATTTAGCAGACCCTTTTATTCAAAGCAAGTTACAGCATTACACATTTTCCACATACACAATGAGGTAGTGCTGGGTGTGTTCCTCAAGGACACACCTGGTGGCTGGGCTGGGATTTGAAGCAGGAGACTTCTGCATCCCAGCCTGATGTTCTATCCATGGAGCCACCAGGCCAGTATATAGTTTATGGAAATCTGTATTATATAAAATGCATGCAGAGAGTTAAGCTGCCAGTTATTGCAGGCATTTTTTACTATAAAATGTACACCTCAATATTAGTCAGTCATCTTCTATACCGCTTAATCCTGTTAAGGGTCACAGGAAGCCTGGAGCCCATCCCAGAACACATAGGGTACAGGGCAGGGTGGAGCACCAATCCACTGCAGGGCAC